>RPOG01001167.1:0-175552 GCA_008086565.1 Thalassoma bifasciatum
ATATGACACAGAGACAGATGGAGCTGCAGGAGAATGGAGGAAAAGAGGTGGAGGAGGAGGAGAATACTCACTCTAGCGTCAGCCCTGGGATCCTCAGCCTCTCCCGCTGGGCTTTCATGGCTGAACTGTGCTCGTTTGCTCTATTGTGGTCATGATATGCATTCACGCTGCCTCACTGCCTCACTGCCTCACTGCCTGCTTTCCTGCCTCCCACCCCCCCCCCTCCTGCACTGACAAAGAGCCAAACCCAGCCACCACAGTGCGATGAGACGCACTGCCTTCCTCTCCCCCTCACAAAAAGCAGGGAGGGGGTAAAGGGAAAAAAAAAAAAACAAACAGAGAGGGCCCACTCTTCTTGTTTTGGTCTTTCCACGTTCCACCTTGGAGCTGTCAAATAAGATCCTGAGTCGCCTGCGGAGGGCGAGGAGGCAGGACAATACCCCTTATTCCCTCCCCTAGTACACGCCCCCTGCTCCTTCAAACGCATGCACATTTGTGACCCCCCCACCTCCCCTCCTCTCCTCTCTTCCCTCCCTTCCCTTCCTCCACCATCACCACCACTGTCGCAGCAATTCCCCCACCAGCTGGTGACTCGCTACATAGCAGAAATTAACCTCATTCATCCCACATACTCCTAGCGTTTATACCACACTATGTTTCATAGCTTATAACTGAAGAACACAAGGTCAAAGTTCATCAGTGACACCTCATTTCTAAGATTTAAGTCTCTAGATTCCGAAAATACCATGTTTTAATATGTGGCTAAAGTCCACATCAGGATAAATGCAGCTGAAACACTTTTTGAATCCTCATTTTTGCACATTATTAACTTCAAGATGCTTCATGTCAGACAGGAAACATCCACCACATCACTTCTACACCTTGTCATCTACATCTGGGTGAAATTTGAGCTTTCTAGGTAAAACCTTGTTAGTCTCAGGTGACCAAACACCAGGCAGAGTTGTTCTCACTGTCCACACTCTTGTTCGTGCAAACAAAACCAGCTTCATCAGTGCTCAGTGTCCTCTTTTTAGTCAACTTTGCTCTCTTCGTGGAAGGATTCAACAACAAAAAAAAAAAACTCATGAAATTATAGTTTTCAGTCACGGATTGTACCCCTTCTGTTGCGCAAAAGAATGTGAATGAAGATCCACAGCATTAAATAGGTCTCGCCAATGATACAAATGGCTACAGCTGGCTTTGTGTGAACAGTACAGCTATTCGTTACTTTATGTGTGATCAACAAAACAAACAACCCTCTAATAGAGCTATTACATAAGACCACTTTGCACTGTTAGTCAGTCAAGCAGGGAGCACTTCTTGTCTATCACAAGCTGTCCTGGCATGAAAACTTAACAGAAAACGATGGAGTCACTTTTGTTTTGCAGCTAGAACCCTGTTGAAAACAAAGACTTGCAGCTCAGATTGACATTGAGGAGGAAATGCTCTAAGACTGTGAAGCTGCTGTTATTGATGAGAACGGACACGACAGACAGACAAACAACGGACTTTACAGGAGAAATTTCACCACTTGGAATAATTTGATGAAACAACACTTTTGATATGTTTGAACTCTGGATTCCTCTGGTGGAAAGGAGAGTGAATATTCAGGGTACGGGCGTCAGGATGTGACGTAATGACCCCAAACAGGTAGGACGTCCACGTTGTGTGAGTGATTCTTTCGCTAATTACGTTTTGTTGGTGAAGAAAACANTTGGAGACCCCCCGGGGGGGTAATGGGGGGGGGTTCACAGACCCCCGAGGCTCCAGCTTATCCAGAGGGGAAATCACCCATAATGCTTTTCATCCAGGCTTATTGTTGCGGACGCTGTTACCAAACAAACAGGAATGAGTGACTCAGAGCTGGGAGATTTTCCAACAATGAACTTTTGCAAGAGACAACACAGGCTGTGGTTTAATAACACACTGTAAAAGATGAGTGTGTGTGTTTGCACCATGATGAGTGGTTTTTAAAACACATTTAAACTATGAGTCTGCTTTTTATCTGCACCAACACTAGAGCTAAATGATTTGCAAATATAATCTGATTGCATTTTTTTTGTTTCTAAACCAATAAATTGTTGGAAATGAACATTAACATTAATTATAACATAACAGAAACCTAAGACATTCCTTTTTGGATACACACATCTTCTTTTTACCCATTTTAGAAGCTTTTCCCTTTTTTCCCCTCCACCTTTGGACCATTTTATGCTTGATTCTGTCTATTCTTTTAGATTTATCCCAACTTTTTTTGTAACATTTTTCTTAGTTTTTGGCCATTTGAGACACTTTTCTCTGTGTTTTAATCACCTTTTCCCAAATTTTTGCTGCCTTCTGACTTTTTCCAATTTAAAAAAAAAATGTTCTTGCCCATTTTTGTTGGTTTTTGGCCATTTTAGTCACTTTTGACATTTTTTCCGACCACTTTTCAACCATATTTTGCTTCTGTCTATTCTTTTAGATTTATCCCAACTTTTTTTCTACATTATTCTTAGTTTTTGGCCACTTTAGACACTTTTCTCTGTGTTTTAATCACCTTTTCCCAAATTTTTGCTGCCTTCTGACTTTTTTCCAGTTTTTTTTTTAAATGTTCTTGCCCATTTTTGTTGGTTTTTGGCCATTTTAGTCTCTTTTGACTTTTTTCCCCACCACTTTTCAACCATTTTATGCTTGTTTCTGTCCATTCTTTTACATTTATCCCAACTTTTTTTTGCCATTTTTCTTGGTTTTTGGCAATTTTAGACACTTTTCACTGTTTTCAAATCACCTTTTTCCCAAATTTTTGCTGCCTTCTGACTTTTTTCCAAGTTTTTTTCTATTCTTTCAGTTTTATCCCAATTTTCTTGCCCTATTTGTTGCTGTCGGTGATTTTTTTAACCACTTTTCACTGAGACAAGCCTCAAAACTTCTGGAACAAAGTCATTTGGAGTGATGAGAGCAAAAGTGAACTTTTTGTCCACAACCATAAACATTGTTCCATTTGGAGAGGAGTCAACAAGGCCTATGATGAAAGGTCCACCATTCCTACTGTGAAACACGGAGGTGGATCACTGATGTTTTGGGGTACACACTCGATGTTTCCGAGTCCAAACTTGGTCCAAACTGATGAATGAAGGATGAATGCAGCATGTTATCAGAAAATACTGGAGGAAAATTTACACTCATCAGCCCAGAAGCTGCACATGAGACGTACTTGGACGTTCACACATGACAATGATCCAAAACACAAGGACAAGTCAAAGTTTTTGGATAAAAGTTGAAATATTGCAAAATAGAGGGGGGAAAATAATCCAAATTTTTGAGATTAAAAAAACCTCCAAAACACTGGGTTAAAAAGAAAAAAATTGACACGATTAAGTCAAAATTTCAAGACAAAAAGTTGAATTTGGGGGTAACTGAGTCAAAATCTGAGATATGAAGTTGGATTATGAGATTTTAAGTTCAAAATCTTGGGGAGTCAAAATTAGCAAAAAGTCAAAGTTTTAGATTAAAAGTCAAACCTTGAGAAAAGTCAAATTTTTGAGATTAAGGACAAAAAAAGTGAGGAAAAAAAAACACTTTTGAGATGAAGTTAAAATTTTGAGATAAAAAGTCGTTATTTTAGAGAAGACGTCTTTTCACCTGAAATTTTTCACTTTTTAATATGAAGAATAGGACAACATTTGGGACCTGCCATTGGCTACAGCAGAATAAAGTGAAGGTTCTGGAGTGGCCATCTCAGTCTCCTGACCTCAAACCTGCAGTTCATGCAAGACAGAGCAAGAATTTACAGGAACTGGAGGCTTTTTGGTCAGTTTTAGCATCTGAGAAAATAAAGACCCTCATCCACAACGAGCACAAAAGACTTCAAGCTGTCATTGATGTTAAAGGAGGAAAACAACTGTAGATCCAAACAGTTTTCATCCCTGAAGTAGTATAACATTCAGACTTTACCCTCTGACTCATCGCTAAAACAACCAACCGGACTGAGACCAATGCTTGTGCAGACAGTGAGAGCAGAGCGTCAGCTGCTGCCTCCTCATTCAGCTCAGCGATGAATTCTTTATCACTGTGAGCTTGTTTGAGGAGCAAACAGTCTCTGCAGACGACACAAACACTGCAGGAAACAGAGGAGTCGTAGTAAGAGGCGGGAACTGGAGCAGAGGAAGAGGAGAGAGAGATGTTCCTGGAAGAAAAAGCAGGTCAGGAGTCTGCTGAGGAAATCTTCTGTCGTATTCACTCATTAATCAGGTCTTATGTGTGGGTTTTTCTTAAATATTCAGGGGGTTAACGGGTTAGTTCATGAAGCATATAGAGTCTGAGCATGAGGGGAAGTGAAAGCGCCGACCTGTGAAGTTCAGCTGGTCAAAAGAGCACGAAGAAGTTTCCTCTCTGCTTCTGAAAGTCGATGATGTGTGACCTCAGGAGCAGAGGAAATGACCTCGGCTTTAAAATATGTTGTAGAAACGTCAGTGGAGCAAAAAGAACTCAGAGACAGAGAGAGAGAGAGAGAGAGAGAGAGAGAGAGAGAGAGCTCTTTTTCTACCTGCAGGCTTCACTTTAACTTCATCTACAACCTTTAGTTTCTCTCTGATCCATCAGCAGACTGACTCTTTATGAATTTGTGGACGTTAAAAACATCCTGATGAGAAAATTTTAGTCACTTTTCACTCTTATTTTGCCACTTTTGGACAATTTTGTGCACCATACTGACTTTCTTCCATGTTAAATCCAATCTTTTTTGCCAAATTTGATGACTTTGGTCATATTTACCACTTTTCACTGTTTTTAATTACTTTTTTTTACCAGCATTTCTATTTTCTGATTTTTTTTTTTAAAGTTTCCTCCAATATTTTTTTCTAATTTTTTTTCGCTTTTGGCGCATTTTTTTTTTTTAATTTTGCCATTTTTTCTAGTATTTTTTCTGTTTTTCATCACTTTTTTCAACACTTTTGCTACTTGCTGAAATTCTTTAAGTTTCCTCTGAAAATTTTCTTACTTATTATTGTTGCTTTTTGTCCATTTCAGTCACTTTTCACTTCTTTTTTTGCCACTTTTAGACCAGTTCTCGCAACTTTTTGAGTATTTCCAGGTTTCATCCCAATTCAAATGCCAATTTTTGTTGCTTTTGTTGCTTCCACTACAACTGGAACAGATTTTTATACATTTTTGTCATTTTTCACTTCTTTTTTGCCACTTTTGGGCCATTTTTTGTAACAAACTTACTATTTTCCAAGTTTAATCCCAACTGTCTTACCACTTTTGTTGACTTTGGCAATTTTCAACACTTTTTTGCTCTTTCTGAGTTTTTGAAACCTTCCTAAAAAATCTTCATGTTAATTTTTGTTGCCATTTTGCCATTTTTAGTCACTTTTCACTCTTTTTTTTGCCACTTTTGGACCATTTTTTGCAACTTTGTGAGTATTTCCAGGTTTCATCCCAATTCAAATGCCAATTTTTGTTGCTACCACTACAACTGGGACTGATTTTTATACATTTTTGTCATTTTTCACTTCTTTTTTTGCCACTTTTGGATTTTGATACCCTCTCACTATTTTCCAGGTCCACTCCCAATTTTCTTGCCAATTTTCGTTGTTTTTGCCCATTTTTGGTATGCATTACCTTTTTTGTGCCTCTTTTTGAGTATTTCCAGGTTTTATCCCAATTTAAATGCCAATTTTTGTTGCTCTTTTGGCATTTTTTACAACCTCAAATTAAGTTTTATTGCTGTTCTGTTGCAAGTTCTTGTATTGGTATTAGAAGCAAAAAAGTGGTATCGTGTTATCCCTTATTTTTATTACTTCAAAAATGCTTATGCCTCCTTCTCACCGGCTTCAGGTATAAAAAAACCAATATTTTCGATCCAAATATTCATTTGTGATCTCTTTTCTTGCGGTTGAACTCAGTCTGACTCCTAACCAGCTGAAAATCACTTACAGGTGCTTTAATCTTCACCTCAATGACTGTTGAAAGGTTTTGTGTTCAAACCTGTGAGTGATTCTCAGTTTTGCTCTGTGTCACTCTGTTATTATCTCTCTGTCACTTTCTCAAATATCTTGTGTTAAACTCCCTCAGAGCTGAAAGCAGTAACTTGATTTCTCTGCAGAATCCCTCTGCCTTGAAAAAAGAAAAAATCATTTCATCGCAGTCACTTCAGAGAGCTCCTGCTGACCTCACACGCTCTCTCTTCTCTCTGATGAACAAAAAAAAAACTCTTTTGACTTGTCCTACTTCTCTCCCACAGTCCTTCCCTTGACTTCAGAGTCTCGTTTCTATAGAGGTTTAACAAAAATCCTCACTGAATGACGAACACATTTACGTTTCAACAGTGTCTTTACATTTTTACACTAACACTAATTTTACTTTTTGGTAGACTCGGCAAAAGAAAGTCAGGTAACTCCATTTTGACTAAAGTGTACTTAAGTTCGACTTGTTATCTTTGAGGAGACGTGTAGTAGTGTCAGTCTGTTTCAAAAAGAGTAGTCAAAGGACTGTCAAACTATAATAACAAAAAAATAACCTGAGTGAGTCATAAACCTTTAACAAAAGCAACAGTTATCAACAGAAAAATCACCAGTGAATTCAGTCCTGGTGCAGAAAGAAAGCTCATGTTCAAAATATTCGTGAAGTCTTTTCAAAAATAAATGGAAAGTGTAGTACACTTATACAGAGACATTCATTATTTACTACTTGAGACTTGTAGATGCTAGTTAAGTAAATTGTGAGGTCGATTTCGAGCCCACCTTTTTACAAGCTAAACACTCTAAAGACGAAATTTTTTCGCCCTACTCTTTTGTGGCTCGCAGGAACTGAAACCGACTCTTCATTGTGAGGTGAAGTGAACCAGAAATGACTTTTTTCCTTTTGTAGTGTGATGTTCAAAAGAGGCTTCTCTAACTTTTCCTCTCTCTGAAATCCTCCACTGATGCAGTTAAAACTCATTTATTGAGTCGCTGAAATGGTCAAGAATGTTAACTTTCAGTACTTTACTAAACTGGAGTTTTAACTGTGGGAGGAAAATATCAAAACGGGAGATTACAAGCATGAAAAAAATGAAACTTTCTCTGATCCCTCTATTGTGGGAGCTCGCTGTTCTGCAACCTGCATTTAGGGAGCAACAAAGCCTGAGGTGAGAAGAGCACATCTCACCTCTCCTCAATGTGAATACATGAAAAGCAAAGGCAAGTAAAGCACATATCCCCTGTCTTATATTTACGTAAATGAGAAAAAAACGCAGGTAGCTCACACCAACTTCATCCTTCAACTGTGAAAAACCAAAGAAAGAAGAGCACACCTCCGATGTCCATCTACATTTATGAAAAACATAAACAGGGAGAACACAGCTCCTCTTTTGTTCATTTACATATGTAACAAATCAAGACAGAACATGTGAAACAGACATGACTCTGTAGTGGAAGTCACCACATGGACTCGAAATCACCTCAATGAACCAGCATCTATGACTAAATTTCACCCCTACATCCTGAAACACAGGTTAAAACTACAGCTGATTATTTGCAACAGATATTTAATTGCAATAATTATTTCCTATATTGCAATTGTGTTATTTTTGTGTGATTATTTCTAGTTTTCCATCTTCTCTGTTTTTAAACAAACACATTGTAGAACATGAACAGTTACATTAATTACAGCACAACAACAACAACCCACTACCACTACAACTGGGACTGATTTTAACACATTTTAACCACTTTTACCTTCTTTTTTTACCACTTTTGGAACATTTTTGACACATTCTAGCTGTTTTCCAGGTTCACTCCCAATTTTCTTCCCAATTTTTGCCCGTTTTTGCCCCTTTTTGACTATTTCGTGCCACAAACTGACTTTTTTCTTGAGTTTAATTCCAACTTTCTTGCCATTTTTGTTGACTGTGGCGATTTTTACCACTTTTCACTGTTTTTCATCATTTTTTTCACCATTTTTGCAACCTTTGCTTCAATTTTTGCTGTTTTTCTCCATCTTTGACTCCTTTCACACTTTTTTTGCCACTTTAAGGCCATGTTTTTTCAACAAACTAATATTTTCCAAATTGTGATCCAAACTTTCTTGCCATTTTTGTTGATTTTGGCCATTTTTACCAATTTTGATACTTCCTGAATTTTTTTAAAGTTTCCTCCAACATTTTCGTGCTAATTTTTGTTACGTTTTTTACCACTGTAGTCACTTTTCACTCTTTCTTTGCCACTTTTGAATAATTTTTTGCTTCTTTTTTGAGTATTTCCAGGTCTTATCCCAATTGAAATGCCAATTTTTCTTGCTTTTTTGGCAGTTTTTACTACCTCAACCTAAGTTTCATTGCTCCTCTTTGCTGTTTTTGCCTCTTTTCTCCACTTGTATAGTTTCTTTTATAAAGGTAGTTTTTAACAGTTTGTCTCTTTGGTTGAGTAACTCTGGTGAAGAACAGAAAACATCTGCTCCAAAAACTGTAGCTGATATTTGGACACATTTCAGGTTATAGAAATATTTCACTGTCTGTGATTAGAATATTGCAATTTTTGAGGTCACCCCTCTTATCCACGAAACTTTGACAAACTGTCCAGAAACACTCAAAAACTTGAATAAATCTCATTGAGAACACCTGTATCTCAGGTGATCTCTCTCTGCTGACACCTGCTGCATCAAATATCCCATAATTCCCACAAAGCGCGTTGGTAACAGACGCCTCCGTCATATTGTGTTTCACGGAAAAGCAGCTGATGGAGCTGGACGACGTTTCCATCGTCCAGAAACTGCAACAGGCTGCGTTTTTGTGCTGATGATGAGAAATAGGAATAAGATCCAACAGAACAGTCGACGGATCCAATGTGTGCTCCTCGAGCTGCCAACGCACACAAATGATTGATTCTCAGCGTTTTAATTGGAGCCTGCAGAAGACTTCCAGTTATTAAGGTCAAACTATAAATAGGCTGCAGTAATCGCTCGATTACTCCACATATGACACAGCCTAAAAGGTCCAGCCATCACTCCTTTAACTGCCCGGAGATACTGGGATAATAAATGATCCTGCCAGGACGTCAGGAGTCAGTGTCGGAGGCTGAAGTTGGTGATTAACTTGCGTGTTGACAGTTGAAGTTAATGACGGCGAGTGTTCAGCAGATGGCTCTGTGTCACAGGGAGAGAAGCTGGGAGAGATTTCACAGTGAACTGCAGACGCCTCATCTTATTGTAATGAGAGGATAAGTACAGCAGCCCCGACAGCCTCAGATTATGCAGAATCATCATTAGTGCTGTCGTTTTTATGTGTTACCCACTTCATCTGCTTCCCCACTGAGCTGCAACAGCTTACAAAGCAACGTTTGACGCCTCCAACGCGAGAAACCAGGGTGAAAAGGTGAGAAACTGGCAGAAACTACAGCTAAGAAAGGGATGCAGATTTAAAACTGGTTCACTTTTAGATTTATGACATTATTACTGATGAACTACAGCTATACAGACAGCAGAAAAGAAGATATGGACTAATGACAATGAAGATATTCAGGGGCGGATCTATTGGGGGGGCATATGGTGGCAGCTGCCCCACTAAAACGAAGCCTGTCCACCCTTGTTATAAATATTTAATCCAAAGAAAAGTTGAACCTCATCAGACATATCTATGAATTACGTGAAGAGACAGAGAGTTTTGAGTAACACAGTTAAACTGAGAGAAAAATAATGAACCATCTGTCAAGAAATGGAAGAACCATGAGGAACTAAAAGAGTTGTGACTGACTATGAGATAAGACAAAATTATCGAAAATAAGTCTAAATTTTAAGCTAAAAAAAATCGAATTCTGAGTTTAAATGTAAAATTTCTGAGATTTAAAATCACTACATCTACGAGTGACAGTTCAAACTCTACCATGCAAAGACAAAGTCAGACATCAACAACACACACAAACGCTGCAGAACTCTTTTTGGAAATCATGGACGTGGTGTCCTCCGGACCAAAGAGGAAAAGGACAATCCAGATTGTTCTCAGCTCAAAGTTCAAAAGCAGCATCTGTGATGGTATGGGGGTGTGTTAGTGCCCCATGGCATCATGGGTAAGTGTCCCAGTATCACACTTCCGTCGTAATTACGACTTTCCATGTTTGTCCAAAACCTCGTTGTAGACGACGGTAGGTTCTGTGAAACAGAAAAAGTCCCTGCAGGGACTAATAAAGTCGAAGACGATGAAACCAAGACACATTCTGCTCCTGTTACAACAGCGTGGCTCCGTAGTAGAAGAGTGCAGCTACTAGACTGACCTGCCTGCAGTCGGTGTCAAATTCAAAAAGCATCAAATACATAAACGGAGGCTCGTTTACATCTATTAGTGATGTGATTGGGTGTAGACAGGAAACAGAAACTTCACTCAAAGGCTCAAATACATTCTAAACATTGTGATGTAAATATCTGATGCTGAAACTTTATATTACGCAGTTGTGTAATCGTCTCTTTTTAACTTTCCTGAAAAGCTGGTGGCCTGTGGTCTCTTGTTTACAGGACTCATCCATCAAAATGGACCAAAATATCTCCACACTGACAAACTCTGGAGTTTCCTCTTTTTGTAGAATTATTCTTTGATGTTAAAAAATAAATATCTGATTCAGAATCTGATGTAATAGAGTCACAGTGTGAGCAACAGGCTCAGAAAAAGCTTCCAAGACCAAAACCAAGACACATTCTGCTCCTGTTACAACAGCGTGGCTCCGTAGTAGAAGAGTGCAGCTAAATGTTGTTGATCAACAAGAATGTGAAAGAATTCCAGCTCCAAAGCTTCAAAAGTTAGTGTCCCAACTTCATTGGAATTGGGGTTTGTACATTAATAAGAATTATTCAGAACAATATTAAACTTTAATCAATATTTTCCAGCATGTGTATTCATCCAGGTGTTAAACAGGCTGATATAGTGAGAGTGGGCAGGTACAGTGGATTGGAAAGTCCTGATAAACAACCTTCAACCGTCGATCTGTCCGTCCATCCACCTGATCAACACAAACACGTCCTTCGTGAAATCCAAACACTATTACCATGGTTGCCGTGCTCCCCTGAGGCTGCAGCACTAAATATAAACCCCAGAGTCTCTGCGGAGCCTGTTAGTAATGGCTCACCTCTATTACAGCAGGTGCCCCCACTGCTGTGGTGCCAGCAAGAGCAGCAAGGTGCCATGGGTAAATCTTTCTCCTCCACCATTAAACCGAGCAAACTGAAACAAAATCGATGTTCGGGGAGTCTATTACGGCTTCAACGAGCTTAATAATAGCACATCATCCGTCACGGCCGCGGCAAAGTTTTATTCAGGATGAAATACGGAGCAGGACACGAGCAAGGACGAGTCCAGAGAGGAGAGCCCGGTCCAATAAATATTCCTGTTTCACAGTTGAAGTGGAAACACTGAGCTCTGACACAGAGACATCACTCAGCAGACAGTCAGATAAAATTAAAAAAAAACGTGTTTGTTTCTGTACTTACAAACTGCCTCTTCTGGGAAGACTCAGCTCTTTCTGTGAAGACAAAGAAGAAGAAGAAGTTATAAGAAGAGACGTTCAAACAGATTAAAACATTTACATCAGGGCTGGGCAATTAATCACAACTTAGATTAAATCACAAAATGTCCTGCTGCAATATTCTAATCACATTCTTTAAGCTCAGAATACCAGATAAAATTGTTTTGCAGTTGATGTTTTCTGCTCTACGCCAACGTTACTCAACCAAAGAGACAAACTGTTGAAAACTACTTTTGTGAGAGAAAAAATCTAAGTGGGGAAAAGTGGGAAAAACGGCAGGAAGAAACAATAAAAATGAGTCTCAAGTGGTAAAAATGGTTAAAAAGACAGAAAAATTGACAAGAAAAGTGGCAAGAAAACTTGGAAAATATTAGGAGGAGAAGAGGCAAACAGAATGAAAAATGACCACCAGAATAATCATAAAAAAGAGGTTTAAGCAGCAAAATTTGTTTAAAAAAAAGAAGGAAATTTGACATGACAATTGGTAAAATCTTGGAAATTACCGTGAAAACAGCAAATATGGTCAAAAAGAGGCAAAAAAATGAAAAACGGCTCTAATAATAAGAGATAAAAATGAGTCAAAGTGACGAAAATGGTGAAAAAGAAAAGACATTTGACAAGAAATTTGGTAAAAAAAAAAAACTTGGAAAATATTCTGAAAGTAGAAAAAAATGGTTAAAAAGAGGCAAAAAAGAGTGAAACACAAACAATAAATGCACAATAAGCAATAATTAGAGTTGAAGTGGAAAAAATGGTCAAAAAGAAAGAAAATTTGACAAGATAAGAGACAAAAAACTTGGAAAATTGACGAAAAGTAGCAAAAGTCCACAAGAGGGGAAAAAAGGAGTGAAAAATGACCACAAGCATAAGCAATAAAAATAAGTTTTAAGAGTCAGAAATGGTCATAAGAAAGAAAATTTGGCATAAAACTTGGAAAAAAATTAGGAAAATAGCAAAAAATGGTTCACAAGAGGGAAAAAAAGACAGAAAAATTATGTCAAGAAGGAGCAATAAACAGGAGTTTTAAGTGGCAAAAATGGTCAACAGCAAAAAATGTGACAAGAAACTTGGAATATTGTCAGAAGGTAGAAAAAAAATGGTCCAAAAGAGGAAAAAAAGAGTGAAACACAAACAATAAATACACAATAAGCAATAAATTAGAGCTGAAGTGGAAAAAAAATGGTCAAAAAGAAAGAAAATTTGACAAGAAAAGAGACAAAAAACTGGGAAAATATTAGGAAAGGAGCAAAAGTCCACAAGAGGGGAAAAAGGATTGAAAAATGACCACAAGGATAAGCAATAAAAATGATTTTTAAGAGTCAAAGATGGTCATAAGAAAGAAAATTTGTCATAAAACTTGGAAAAAAAAGAATAAGCAATTAAAACTAATAAAAGCAGCAAAAATGGTCAAAAGGAAAGAAAATTTATCAAGAAAATGGCGAAAAAAAAGGCAAATATGAAAGTAGAAAAAAATTGCCTAAAAATGCAAAAAAGAATGAAAAATTGACAAGAATACGCAATGAAACTGAGTTTTGACAGTCAAAAATGGTGAAAAGAAAGAAAATTTGACAAGAAAGTAAAAAAAAAAAACTTGGAACATTTTCGGAAATTAGCAAAAAAGTTAAACATGGCCTCAAGAACAAGCAAGCAGAGTTTCAAGATAAATCCAAAAGAGGATAAAGAAAGAGTGAAAAATTACCACAAGAAGAAGCAATGAATATGAGTTTTAAGGGACAAGAATGGTGAGAGGCAAGAAAGTTTTGACAAGAAAAGTAGCAAGAAACCTAGACAAATGTCGGACATAAGCAAAAAAAATGATCCAAATGATGAATTTATAAGTGAAAAATGATCACATTGGGCAAAAAGTAGTCATGAGCAGTAAAAACATATCATGGGTTGTTGTCATGCTTTAAATAATGTCAGTGTTTATTTCCAAAAGTGTTTAATGACACATAAGATGAGGAACCTACAAATGATCACACAATAAATCAGAATTACAATAAAGGGAAAAGTAATCACAATTTGATTATATTTGTGAATCATTCAGCCCTAATTTGAAATTCTATCAACCTGTTGAGACACAAACAGGTTTAATCAGGTGAGGAAAGCTCCTCTTGTTGTGTAATCCAGCAGGGTCAGATATAGAAACAGAGGTGAGGGTTCAAATCCTCTGAAGGAAACAAACAAAGCTCTGATTGAGCTGCAGAGGGATTGGGAGGATTTGAGACTTAAAGGATAAAACAGTCAGCAAACATCTGCAACGATGCAAAGTTTCCTCAAAGAGACACTGCTGTGCGGTTTCCACGGTAACAGACCCTCTCCATTCGTTTCAATGGGGCAAAATTGTTCCAAAATGCAGAATATTTCAAAGAGTAGAAAAGTTACGGGTGAATCCTTTACAAGCAAACTTTACCTCAACTTTCTTAACATCTTACTCTTTGAATAGTCAGAATTGGTGCAACTTTGTTTGAAGAGTAACAAGCAACCTGAAGTAGAAGCGAACGCCTGCTCCTTCATGAAAATCACAGATTTCATTAAAACCCGTTTAAGAGCATCTTTCTGTGACAGCTGCCAGGAACCATCCAGTGAAACACATCAGAGCACAAACGAAGCTGCAGCATCTGTTGATGTGTCGGAGCCACATGGAGAAGCACGCCATCCAGAATCAGCCACGGCGTGCACACGCCACGCCACGCTACGCGCCCTCCGGAGAGATAACACAGCACTTTGTGTAATTACAGCACTTTCTTTTTCAGAAGCAGCTTGTTTTATCACCTTTTACAACATCCTCCCTGTTGTCTCCTCCTTCACATCAGCAGCTCAGATTAGTTTCAGTCTTTCTGTAACTGTGATAAATAACACGGCGCCGCTCGCTCGCTTCGCTTTGGGAGCCACAAATCCCCCAGATCTGATCATGAGACGTCTCATTGTCCTAAAACATCCCGATAAGGGCGAGGTCCTTTGTCTGAACAGCAGAGGACACTGTCTTGATGTGCATTGGCTGCTCCAGTCAGCAGAAAATGTGCTAAGCCTGGTTCTCCCTTTGCTATCAATTAGAGCTTAATGTCGCGCTTCCCCCGCTGCCGACACAAGAGCAAGGGCACCGAGTTTCCTTGGGAGACGTGACCGCGGCTCTCACAACGCTAATTACCAGCAGGGAATGAGTTACAGTGATGGCATGTCCACCTATCAGAGCTCAGACAGAACAGTGTGAAGCCTGTAATAACGCAAACGCAGAGTAAGAGCAGGAAGACGGTGAATAACTTGCACCAAGAGGCCAGTTTCCATAGAAAATCAACACCTGCTGCCTCAGGGTGAGATGTACAGAAGGTGAAATAAACGTCTGTAATGAGCTGCTTATTTATGCGTTTGATGCCTGACACTTTTGACAGTTTCTGAGGAAGCAGAGAGAGAGAGAAAAGAGAGAGAGAGAGGGCCATTAAAGACAGCGAGTGCATTCAAAGTGCGCTGTGTGACAGGGTTTTAACCTCTTATAACCCTCTTAATTCTGATTTATTTACCATACTATGTTTTCAAAACTTATAACTGAAAAACCACAAGGTCAAAATGCATCAGTGACACCTCATTTGAAACATTAAAATCTTTATTTTTGGAAGAGGTCATGTTTTAATANTAACATTCTGATTTTGTCAAAGGTGTTACTGTTTATACTTTGATGAAGTCAGAGGAATAACAAACGGCTCAGTGACGACCCGATGGAAGAAAAGAAGTTAATGAAACCGAGCGCTGAGACGCATATAAAACTAACTCCAGCTCCTCCTGTGTACAAAGTTTGGTTTTATCCTCCTGGAATAAATAAAACAGGCCTGAGAGATAAAGAAGCTTCAGGAAACAAAAGCAGAAACAACACAGACTAAAGACTGACAAAGAAGAACAACATCAGCTCAAGTTTACAGGATTTAAATCTATGTTCTTACATTTCTACAAAGTCAAAGTTACTCACAGTTTTCTGTTTCCTCTCTAAGAGTTTGATTTCATCGTTACCGTCCTGGTTCTCCATCAGCTCTCAGGTTCAAATCTCCGTCTCACACACACAGAGGTTTCAGTGAAACAAATCGGGCGTATAATCCAGATTACGTTCGTAAATTTATCTCATTGAGCCTTTGGGTTAACTCTAAACTCTCTGTTAGCCACACCACTGCTGGATTAAAGGGTAATTCCACTGTTTTCAAACCTTATCTTCATTCTTTTTTTATAGTTTAGGTCTCATGTGTTTATTTTTCATATCAATCAATATCAGGGGAAGGGGCCTCAAACACCAAGGCTGCCTAATCAAGGTGAAGGGGGTTTTTGGAGTAGGGAGCAGATTAAACAAAGTGTTTCAGGCTGCAATAAGGCTTTTTTTTTTTAAAACAGAGGGAGATAAGATCTTTTTTTAGAGGCAAAAAAGAGTGAAAAATGACCACAAGAATAAGCAATTAAAACTAATAGAAGCGGTGAATATGGTCAAAAAGAAAGAAAATTTATCAAGAAAATGGCGAAAAAAATGGAAAATATTATGAAAGTAGCAAAAAATGTGGTGGTGCAAAGTGTCAGAAAAGACAAGAAGAAGCAATAAAAATGAGTTTTAAGTGACAAAAATGGTCAAAAGGAGGCAAAAAAGAGTGAAATATGACCACAAGAGTAGAAAATAAAAATGAGATTCAAGTGGCAAAAATGGTCAAAAGGGAAACATTTTGGCAAGGAAAGAAGCAAAAAACCTGGAAATACTGGGAAAGCAGTGAAAAATGATCAGAAAGAGGCCAAAAAAAGTGAAAAATGACCACAAGAATAAGCAATGAAAATGAATTGCAAGTGACAAAAATGGCCAAGAAAGAAATTAATGAAAAAATTGGCAAAAAAAACTTGGAAAATATTCTGAAAGTACCAAAAAAAATGGTCAAAAAGAGGCAAAAAAAGAGTGAAGTATGACCACAAGAGTAGAAAATAAAAATGAGATTTAAGTGGCAAAAATGGTCAAAAGGGAAACATTTTGGCAAGGAAAGAAGCAAAAAAAACCTGGAAATACTGGGAAAGCAGTGAAAAATGATCAGAAAGAGGCCAAAAAAGTGAAAAATGACCACAAGAAGAAGAAAAAAAAGAGATTTAAGTGGCTAATAGGAAAAACTTTGGAGCAAAAACTTGGCAAATATTGGGAAAGTAGCAAAAAAATTGTTCAAAAGAGGCAAAAACCAATGAATATGACCACAAGAATAAGAAATTGAGGAAAATTGGCAAAAAAAACTTGGAAAATATTCTGAAAGTACCAAAAAAATGGTCCAAAAGAGTCAAAAATAGAGTGAAAAATGACCAAAATAAGGAAAAGCAGCCACTTCCAGTGAAAAAAATATTCATTGGATGTTGTCACGCTGTAAATAATGTCGATGTTCTTTTCCAAAAATATGTTTGTTTATCATCACATAAGACGGGGAACCTGAGAATAGTCGCACCATAAATCGCAATTGCAACACAGGGAGAAATAATTGCAATATTTTTTTTTTTTTGCAAATCGTTCAGCCTTACTTCTAATCCCTACAAATGTGAATCAAACATTTCCAGCTTTAGTCAGTTCACAACAAAACTAACTTTTAGTTTAACTGCAGGTTGGACACATCAGTCTCCACGTTCTCACGCCTGAATTCTTAAAGACTGAAACTTCACTGTAACGTGACGACTTAATGATTCCTCCCCTGGCTTCACCTCCGTGTTGCATTATGGGACATAATAGAATCACTTTTTCTCTTTCCTGCCTTCATCAGTCAGCGGCCTTCACCTCCAGCTTCATTATTCCTCACAGATATTTCTCAGAGAGCAGTCGGAGCCGTGGGCCGATGTCACGGTCAAACGCTGATTCACACCGCCCGGAATACCAACGCAGAGCGGAGCGGAGCGCGCAGGAGAAATTAATTCAGCGTCAGACCGTCAGGGGACTTGTTCTTGTTAAACTGCTTTTGCATATTTTTCATGTTCATTAACAAAAGATCTGTGACTCTTTCTGCAGTTTTCTTTTCTGTGCTGAGCAGAGGAGAAACTAAAAACCAGTGTGTATGAAGTCGTAGTGAAGGTCTGGGGCTAACTATCAAAATTTAATCTGAATTTAAGAGTTCATAAAAGATTTTCCTGCAGATTTAACTCATTGTGTCACCACTTTGTCACTTCACATAGTTGGAATAATGACGGAAGCTTTAACAGCAGTTAATCCAAAGATAAAGTTGTGGACTTAAAGCTCCCCTGAGGGTTTCTGAAAAGTTGTAGCTCAAATAAAAATTAAAAAATGTGTAATTCTGGGGCGCAGATGGCCTAGTGGATGTGGCCGCGCACCATGAGGTTTGCCCTTGAGCGAGTGGCCCCGGTTCGATTCCCACCTGTGGCCTGTTTCCGGCATGTCATTCCCCACTCTCTCCCCCTTTCCTATTCTGTCCACTGTCCTCCCCTATCCAATTAAAGGCAGAAAAGCCAAAAAAAAAAAAAAAAGTGTAATTCACTTTCTTCATTGAAAAACATGAATATAACTGAAGTATTAAGAAAATATGTACATCAAATATGAAGAAGACAACAAAATATCGGAACTCAGGTTGTGTTTGGTTGTAATATTGTTAAGGATGTTATCGGTTTATTTTTACGACTGTTTTATGTTTTGAAAATGTTTTCTCCATTTAGAAAACTTATGGTGTTACTCAGACCATGTAACTAAGTTGATTAAGTTCATTTATTCAATTATTTATTTTTAATTTTATTTTATGATTTTATTTTTGGAAAACAGGTCGGCAAAATAAGCAGAAGCTTCAGCCTGCACGCTTTTGATTAGCCTCAACCATTATGTGATGTTTGGATCTATAATGCAGTGGTTCCCAACCTGTGGGCCGGGGTCCCCTGGTGGGCCGTGAAGGTATTGCAAGTGGGCCACGAAATTATTTCCAGAATAGTTTGATTTGATTGGAGTGTAATTACATAAAGATACAAGGTAGGCTACAAATAAATTAACAAAGATACAAATATACGGAGTAACACTTAAAATGACAAAACTCAGTTAAGTTTTAAAGGAAATTAAAACAGTTCAGATATTCATGTATGAAAAAAAAAGTCATCTAAAAAGGTTTGTTAATACCTATAGGTAACATGGCCCAAAACATAACAATGGCCAGAAATGAACTAAAAGAAATGTAATAAAACCCAAATTTTAAAAACTTGTTGAAAATATAACAAAAGTGCTAAGCCTGAAATGTTACAAAAGGAATGTAGTAAAAGCTAAAATGTAACAACTTTTTGCCCAAAATGTAACAAGTTGTTATGTTTTGGGCAAAAAGTTATGTTTTTGGCTTAACATTTGTTTCATTATTGACCAGTTATTACAAATACTATAACATATTTACATTTTGAGTTCTTACATTTTGTGTCGCTGTTACAAATGGGGTTCTACGAAGGCATTTTATCACATACTTATTGGGTTGGAGGTGGGCCTCAAACGTTTTTGAGCTTTACAAGTGGGCCCTGAGTCGGAAAAGGTTGTGAACAACTGCTATAATGTATTTGTTGTGGGTGGTCTTTAAATGCTTATCAAACAAATTGAAAAAAAAAAATCTTAAAGCTTTCAGACGTCAAAGATTAGAAAGCCTTAAGTACGCTATTTTTGTGAAATTCAATTTTTGTCACGTATACAGTAAAAGGAGGCTTCTCTAAGACAAAATGCAAGTTTTTTCTATTAAAATTCAAGGTGAAAAGCTGAGAGAAACTCCAGGAAAACCTTTCATCCCTAAAAGACGTCAATCAAGATAACAAATCCAGACAAACCTGAAACTGAAATGATTTATAATTTGTTTTTCTGATCATATTTTTAGCACTGAAAAGAAAACAATTCTGGTTTATGACCTTGAGAAAGTTAAGTGTCCCACAGATAAAAGTCAAAAATAACCTCCAGTTTGTCTTCGACAGCACATCAAAGCGGTGGAAAGGTCTGTGTGTAATGGCTCATCAATAATTCTCCTTGATTTCCTTTGGATTTTCCTACATTTCAACATCAAAAGTGAGCTCACTTTGAATGTGCTGCTGACTGGAGGAAAATCCTCGTTCTTACATGATGTCAGGAGGATAATGTCATAACATCAACACCTGAGAGAAGAGCAGGGACAGGAGGAGTTTATCACCTGTTACTTCTGCTCATCCATCAGCCTGTTGGTTCAGTTTCTCTGTGTTTAGAAAGTGAATCATACTCATCATCATCTCTTTGGATCTGCTTTTAGATTCTGTAAATGTGCTCTGGCGTCTTCATCCACTACGCCCACTCCAACTTTTAACAGTCAGACAAATCTGTGCCATCTTCCCTTTGAACCATCTCAGATGTAATGTTTACAGAGTTCAGCGTTTCACAGAGCATGTTTTGAAAAATCTCTAACCCACTCCTGCTCTCTCCGGCCGCGTGTGGGTGGAAATGTCTACGGAGTCTGCGATCCTGGGTCGTTAAATACCAACGCTGTGTCACGGCCCTTCGGCGACTCATCCAGACACATGAAGACTCTAAAGTGTCTGAATGAGACTCATGAGGAGGAAAAGAACGGAGCAGAAACATCAGCACATGCTCAGTTTATCTCATCGTCCACAAAAATCATCCTGTGCTGAGCAAGGGAGGGACTAGAAACCAATGTGTATAAAGTCATAGAGCTGGTCTGGGGCTAGAAACCCAAACTTTAGAAAGTTATTAGTCAGAAAACACTAACACATGATCAGAAAACATCAAAACACTGTGAATTTATCTTGTTTTGTGCACAAGGAGTGACAAATTTTACACAACCTTTAAGTTACTCACTGGAGCTTTTATGATAAATGAGCTTTTCATTTCCTTTTAGACTGAAAATACATTAAGAAAAACACTTTCAAAGCAGCATTTTAAAGTTTTTACAATTGTAATTGACTCTAATAAACATGAGCTACAATGGTGATTCCAAACCAGTGGGTCGCAGCCCCCTGGTGGGCTGTGATGGTATTGCAAGCAGGTGGCCAATTCATTTAAAAAAACATTTAACAGACTAAACAGCCTTATATGATTTTTGTTATAAACGCGACAGGATTTCATTTGTTTATTATGGTCATGCATTCATAATTCTCCTCTGCACTCTGAGTCACGTACGGCAGAGTCCCGCCCCGATGCATTCATCAGGACATTTCTGAATAACGTCTCTTTCACACACACACTGATGAGCACGTGTAAAGTGAACAGATAGTTTGGAAAAATAATAGGAAACTAACACAAGAAACGCAGAGAAAACTTCTTAAAAAAGTGAATATGCAGGCACGAAATGTAAGAATAACCATGGAAAAAGAGGCTGTGACTAACAAAATAAAACAAACCGTGTCAAAATTTGATCGTGTTTAACTTGATGAAGGTGATAAACAGACGCAATGAGCAGAAAAACACCAGAAGTCAACAGGTTCAAGGTTTTACATGAATAAAGAGTGATTCTTGTATGGAGTGGGAAGCACGGGAACGCCATGACCTCGCCAAACCCTGTATGGAAACTTTTCATCAGGGTCATTTTGGAAGTTTCTGTCGTCATTATGATTTAAAAAGAGTAAACACAGTTGTGTGGTAATAAATGGCTTCACCTAACTTCTAACCATGAGTGACGGAAAAGTTTTTGTGTTATCATTCATATTCATATGTAAACTAATGAGCAGCTTTTTGGTCAGTCCAGGGATCGATTCTTGTCTTTTATGTGCTTGAAAATTTAAGTTAAGCTTATTGAGCGTGTGTTTAAATATCTGAATAAACTCGTGGTGTGCTATTCTCATGGGAAAAACTGCACCGTCCTAATTAAAGACGTTTCTCCCAATCAAATCTCGGCCTTCATCTAATCTTAACGCTGCTTCAAAGTCGAGAGGCTCGAGTGTTTGCACAGATTGGTGGAGGTCAAAGAGATCGATGCACGTGGTTATCAGCTCGCAGCACGTTTGGCTCAGCCTGTGCACAAACTCTACCTTAAAGAGGGATTAAAGATTGTTTCCAATCGACAAATAACTCGTCTGGGCATTTAAAAACAGCCTGAATCCTGATCACACACACAGAGTTAAAGTAAACAGCTCGTTTATTAACTCTGACTCCAGCTTCAGTAAAAACCAAAGCTCCTGTCTGATGGGATATTTTCCACCAATGCACCTGGTTTGATCTGAAAGATATTGATTCCTCCTCCAGCAGGAAGAGATTCAATCGTGAAGCACGCAGACGCTTAGAAAGCCCGGCTGATTAAATCTGTTGGCGTCCACATTCCTCCTTGTAGCGGGATGTTAGCTGTCATAAAAGCTTAATCCAGCGCCTCGTCCGACAATGTTAAGGGAAACAATTAAACCAAAGACTGGCGGGGAGAATAATAGTCGTCTGGTTTAATGATCCCTCGTTCTTTTAATGAGAAGTGCAGTTTGATGTCATGTCAGAGGAGCCTTTAAGCCAGAATAAATGAAGATGTCACAGCAGTGAAAGCGTCTTAAACTTCAAATAACGCTCACAGGTAAAACATTTGGCTTTAAAAGTGTCTGTTTTAGCTTTTAGTTTCATTCTTTTTCACTTAAGGGGGGTGTTATTCATGGGTTTTATTCATTAAACAAAACCTTCACTGTGTTTTTAACACTTTAAAAGTATCTAACTCAGTCTTAGACGCACAGATAACTTTGGTTTAGCAGTGAACGACCAGCAGGGGGTATAACAAAAAGACACCAGAATGCAAGAAAGTGGATGGAGTACGGAAGCATTTCGGTGTCATCTGAGTTTCAGCATCAAATTCATACTTTGAATTTTAAAAAAACATCAAATTCATGCTTATTTTTTGGCCCTGATTATTTTTCAATGTTGAAATAAATTCAGTGTATAAAAAAATTGATGTCTCAAAATAGTTTAAAAAAAATTTGACATCACAAAAAATATTCAAAGTAAAATAAAAATCAACATCTCAAAAAATCAAAAATGAGTCCACGGAAATGTTTATGTGTGATTTATGAAGTGTGCATACTAGGACCACGGACTTTATGACACATTATGGGAAAAATGAGACTTCTCTGTGCTAGAGATTAACGCCATAGCAACAGAAATGGAGGGAAATAAAGCTGTTTTGTTTGGCAGCTAGGAAAACGGTGTTGAAGAGAGTCAGAAAAACTCCGCTTCCCTGAGTTTCTGTATCACAACACCCCTCCAACCCTGACCTGCTCCTCGTACCACATGTGCAATTCTTCGAGTTTATTGTCGTAATGGTTTTTACCGTTACCATGTCTGCAACGAAATCACCAACGCTGTCAGCAGTGTGGATGTGACAAACTTCTTCCTTCATTTATACTTGATAAATTGAACCACTCAGGTAAAAACGTGGAATGATCGCTGTTGAAAATGTGTCAGCTCTGAAAGAAGCTGCAGTCAGACTCCAAGCTGAACGTCTCACAGATTGAGGAGTGAGTGGAGCACTTGCTGGGTCTGCCTTAGTTTCAGGCACAGAGGAACAGAGGAACAAACAAACCTGCATTGTGTTGAATAATAAAACATTCTAATTATGCAGGACCTCAAACTGTTTACCCATAAACTGATTTATTAACTTTATTTGTGAGCACTTGGCAGCTTGGTGAAGAAGTGAGTCGCTTGTGTGCAACTATGCACCATGAATACAAACAGAATGACACAAAAAAATGCAAATGCCACAACACATCGGATATTGAAAGTTCAATTTTTTGCATTTTCCTCATGGAGGGTCATCTCAACGGAGAGTCGATACAAAAGTAGTGAAAGTAAGTAAAACTTTTCTCAACATTATACATCTTTATGAGAAATATAATGCAGTACAATGCAACTATTTTTTGGTAGTATGCACGGTTGATAAATGATGGCCACTATGAGCTGTAAATACAGCCGTCTGTCCTATAGCACTAAGAAATCATCCTTCAATACCTCACCACCATCTGGTTCTAACACCTGAGTATGAAGAGTGGATTTCTTGAATAACTCAGGAACTTTTATAAGATCTGGCAAACTTTCTGTCCTGTCTTTTTAGAAATTAGTAACACAAATAATTCGAGGCTGAGTTTCCACTTGAATCCAAACATGTGGGCTGGATGTAGGCTCAGGTTGTTCACGCTGTGGGTGTGTGAGAAGTTAGTTTGTTAAACTCAGGGAGAATATTTTCTCATCATTGGCTGACATTTTGGATGTATGACTCTAAATTTAACCGAGTGAAGCAGAAGATCGGAGCCCACACTTTTATTAGCTGCACTTTGATGAAGCATAACTGAGCTTTTCAGGAAACTTTGTGAGTCACAAAAAGTGGAGCAGCTTTCTTTCTTTCTTTCTCGTGGAGTAAAACAGCAAACGTCAGCTGGAATATCTGCTTCATAATAATCCCAAATTTGCTCTCAGGTAGAATCATTCTCGCTGCTGTGAGAGAAAAAGCAGGAATGAAGGAAAACTCTTCCACTGAATGATCTTCTGTTGGTGTTTAAAGCCCAGTTTCTGCTCAGGCGACAGACGGACGAACAGCTGGAGGCGACGGAGGAGCGACAACTCTCAACAGAAGGTTCTGTAACCACTTCACAAAGACGCAAACTTCAGTGAATCTGAGGAGACGCTCACAACCGCTGCCAGGAGCAACAGAAGAAAAGTGATGAAGGTGTTTCAGGGAGCTTTAAAGGTAAATAAGAACTCTATCAGGATCTAAAAGAGGCTGAGGAACTGATCTAACTCCAGCGTTGATTATGAGATGTTGATGTGAGAAACTCCTGAAAACTCAGAGTTAGTTAAACCTAAGGTGACCAAACATCCTCTTCTATAGCTTTTATAAAATTCCCCAAATGTTTTGGGTTTTTCTCAGCTTGTTCTACAGATCATTGATATTTATAATAAATCAAAGCTGCACTGAGCTACTGACATTATTCTGATGCACCAACCTGTCAAGGTGGAGAGCAGGAAACAGAAAAAAGTCTAAATTTTGAGGAAAAACGAGTCAAAATTATGAGCAGAAGACAAACTTTAGGAAATAATGAGAAAATTCTTAAATAGTTAAGTCCAAATTTTGAGATAAAAAAGTAGAAATGAGGACACAAAGTGAAAATTTTGTGATGAAAAGTTAAAATAATGAGATAAAAGTTGAATAATTGAAATATGATGATGAAATTTTGAGAAAATTAAGTCCAAATTTTGTGGAAAAAAGTCAAAATTAGGGGGTAAATAGTCAAAATGTTGAGACACGAAGTTGGAATTTTAAGATTAATCAAATCTTTGAAATAAAGAACTGAAAATTAGAGGACAGTAGGTCAAAATTTTGAGATTTAAAGTTCAGTATTTGACATACAAAGTTAAAATTTGAGATAATTAAGTCAAAACTTTGAGATAATGTCAAAATAAGAGGATAAAATGTGAGATTTTTAGATATTAAGTCGACATATTGAGATAAAAAGGAAAATTTTTGAAATAAAAAAGTCAAAATTTGAGGACACAAAGGGAAAATTTGAGATAAAAAGATGAAACAATGAGATAAAAGTATGAATTCTGCAACATGACACTATATTTTGAGATGATAAAGTCCAAATTTTGAATTTAGAAAGTCAAAATTGAAGGACAGAAAGTCAAGATGTCGAGATAAAAAGTTGAAATGAGATGAAAGAAAAAATTTGAAACATGAAGTTGAAATTTTGAGACAATTGAGTCAAAACTGAAATAAAAAAGTCAAAAATAGAGGACAAAAGGTAAAAACTTTTAGATTAAAAGTTCAAAATTTGACATGAAGTTGAAATTTTAAGATAAATTAGGTCAGGACTTTGGAATAAAGTCAAAATGAGGGGATGAAAAGTCAAAATTTTTAGATAAACAGTTGATATATTGAGATAAAAAGGAAAAAGTTTGAAATTTGGTAATTGAATTTTTGAGATAAGTCAAAACTTTGAAATAAAAAGCCAAAAAAAAGTCAAAGATTTGAAACACGATGTTGGAATTTTTAGATAATTAAGTCCAAATTTTGAGAAAAAAGAGACATAATAAGGAGACAAGAGTGAAATGTTGAGATAAAAAGTCAAAATTTTGAATATCAAGTTGAAATATTGAGATGATTAAGTCAAAATTACAAATAAGTCAAAGTTGGTCCTCGGAGAAGGAGAAGCTGTGAGATGCTGGAGGATTTGGTGATTCTGTCAGAAACCTTTTTGTTTTACTAAAATAAGAGAAAAAGTCTCACAAATGTTTGTTAGTGTTCATATTTTCAGCTTATCCTCTAAAATTTGATCTTTTTCTCTCTTTCACGACACTGGTAGAATCCAACTCTATGTTTGTGTTTTTTTCCTTTTTCTTCCATTTAAACTGTTTTGTCAAATTTGCGATTTTGTTCTTTGATTCAGCCGCTAAATATTTTGTTTTTAATTTATTTCATGCTCATTTTGTTTCAAGGAGAATTTATCCTTGTATTGGTTCTTTTCTCTTTTCTCCACGTTAATGAAAACCCTCGGTGCGTGAAGACTCTTCATCAGAGGCTGTTTACCTCGTTGAGCTAAAGAAAGCTCGTCCTTACGCTCGCCCTTCTTTCTGAGAGCTGACGGAGAGAGAACGTTATTCTCTCTTATGAAATGAGCAGAGAAACACGGGTGGAGGTGGAGGTGGAGGTGGAGCCTGAGGATTTGGCTGCAGGTTTCTCTGGAGCTGCAGCATCATGTTTTGTCAGACGGGCTCTTTGCTCACCAGCTGTCTCCCAACACTTCACACAAA
Organism: Thalassoma bifasciatum; assembly: GCA_008086565.1. Lineage (NCBI taxonomy): Eukaryota > Metazoa > Chordata > Actinopteri > Labriformes > Labridae > Thalassoma > Thalassoma bifasciatum. The sequence continues at coordinate 26,191 of RPOG01001167.1, forward strand.
CAGCTCTTAAGACGCCGCCACGTCAGCAGCACCGCCCTCCCTCCACCCTCCCTCCACCCTCCCTCCACCCGCATGGACGGATCCTTTTATTATGTGGGATCTCATAAGTGCAGTAAAGCTCACGGCGGCGCAGCAGCTCCTGACAGGCTTCAACTAATGAAGACGAAGGAGGATGAAGCTGCTGCTGCTTTAAGAAGAGTCCAGAAAATCTATGAATCCAACAAATTCTTATAACGAGGGAACGAACGAACGAACGAGGACGATTAATGTAAAAGCAGGAGCAAAGTATCAATACTCATCCACAGACACTGATCATTACAGACGTAAATTATTCATTTCAAAAGTTAAAATCTGAATTAATTCCTCTTCGAACAGAGTTTGGTTCCTCAAAACTTATTCAGTGCTTTTTTTAATTCACATAATAAAGTCACATATTTTCCTTTTCTACCAAACTAGTGCTAAAAACTGGTGTTTCGCAAACACAAACCACGTCAGGGGCTCTTTGTTGGAGTTTCCTCTTTTAACCCTGTGGTGCATAGTGGTCACTACAGTGGACACCTACCTAAAAGTTATTTACTCCTAAATTCAATGGTTCGGGATATTTTTATTCTTCTTAGGGCCTGAAAAAATGTTTTGATTTTTTTCCAAACGAATATATTTTTGAACATGTTATAAACAAACATTTGAGGGTGAAAAAGCTTATGAACTATAAATTATTCACTGTTAAAATGGATGAAAGAGAGTTAAAAAGTTTTAAGAAACATTAAAAAGAGATTATTCATGAAATTACCAAAGGAAAAAGAAAAAAAAAGAAGTCAAACAAAGAAAAAAAAGTCGTATTTACATTAAGTTCACACTGTTTTATGTTGAATGCTCAGTTACAAATATTTAAAAAAAAAAATTGGAAAACTTTTTTTCATGCCTTAATACAAATAAAAACACTCAAGGGAAAAATCCTGACACTGACTTTCAGAATTCATGTATCAGAGGGTTAAAAATTGAAATGTAGGTGAAATTACAGCTAAAATATGTTTTCTCTCTCATAGATGAGCTCTATCTCTTGTTCTTTTATTTAACAGAATGAAATTATTGTTGTTAGTTATCTTTTAAAGTGACAGGGATTTTCTGCCTCATGTTCGACACACACACAAATGAGTAGACTCCATGTAGCAGACAGCGGGAAAAATAATGTCACAACCACCTCGACCCTACTCAACTCTACTCGCCTCTACTCGGTTTGTGTTTCATTTCCATTAGCGCGGTACTACGCGTCAGATGCCAGTTTTTCGTACCTACTCTACCCTGGTTCTAAGAGAGTAAAGCTGATACTAAAAGGTGACGTGGACGGACTGCCGGTCACTCATTGGTCAGAGAATGTCGTCTCTGCAGCTTCTGACTCTGAACAAATCACTTACAAGAGACAAAGGAATAAGTCAGCGACGGGTTTTTAATGACATTTAAACCTGACGGCACAGAACCAGACTGAATGAAGACAAAATACAGCCCTAAAATGCTCCTTCATGATTCCTAAATAAGTTCAAAGTCCTTTTTAAACCAAAAAGAAGTTAACAGCAAAGATAGTTGGCTTTAAAGAGTCTTAAATTAAATCAAAGTTGGTCGGCGCAGGAGCGATCTGTCTGCCACGAGAGTCTTTAAGCACCAATCAGTCCATTAATCCACAGGGAACCAAAAAGGAAAACCAGTTCAAAGAAGAATGATTGATCAACAAAAAATCTCTGCTATACCAGGCCCAAAAATCAAAAATTAAAGTGATCCCACTGGATCCAGGGAAGAGTTGATGTCAGGAAGCAGCTCCTTCGTTTTCCTCCTCGTGCAGCAGCACCAGGCTGTTGTTTACCTCCGTTGTGTACTGCGGGCTGTAACTCGGCGACATAATGAAATTACTTTAGAAAACTTTCGAAAAAAAAAAGGAAATTTCTGGTGCCACCGTGTATACAATCATGTTTTAATACAAACACACCGCAATATCTACTACATGCACGCACTTCTGCGCAGCACTTTAGCGCAGCTGTGTTATAAGATCCACGCCCACCGTGAGTCTGTAGACGGGTTAGAGTCCAGTCGAGTAGAGTAGAGCTGGAACTATATAGTGGAAAAGCGCCATTAGTCTTGTACTATTTTGATCAGTTTACAGATTCATGGATTAAATATGAAGAAGTTTGAAAACCTTCACATGCTCAGTCTGAACATCCAGCTTTGGTGAATAAAAAAAAAGAGGCAAAAAAAAAAAAGTCCCCCCTTGGGTTTAACTGAGCAAAAAGGCTCAAGCCTCCTGTTGGATAATTACTGCATAGGTGATCATCTTTAAGCTGGAAACAAGTTATTTAACCTGATGCAATAAGTAACTTTAAGTCCAAACTGAAGTTGCTGGAAGTTGAGTAATGAGAGCATTTATTTATCTCATTTATTCCACTTCCAGTTTGTTTTAGGATCTTAAAGTAAAGCAGCAACATCTTTAAAGCACAGGTCAAAAGAAATAAAATATTAGACGTAGTTTCTGGTGATAATTTACTGGTTTTAAGAAATAAAATCCTCTTTGGAAAGAAGCAGAGACGTGTTTCCAGCTCATTTTGACGCCTAACGACTGTGACAGAGAGTGAAGAGATATTTTTAGACGACATGCAGAAGAGTTAACGCTTCCTCTGTGACATCTTCAGCTTAAACATCTGTCAACATCAGGAGCTGGTTTTTAAAAAAGAAATCATTAAAGAGAGAGACGGGAAAAACAGAGCGTTAATCTGTGACCAAACTTCTCTCTGTGTAAAAGTAATCATCTGTTTCTTGGTGTCAGCAAACACCTGTGATATTTAATTCATGACTCAAAAAAAAAGTGTTAGACTGTGGATTTCCTGTCCCACAGATGAAAATAATCCCTTCATTATGAACGCATGATGGTGTTTGAAGGTGTCAGACTCTCTGTGCTCACCTTAATGTTTCTTTAACTCAGCTTTTTTTATTGTTTCTGCAGAAATCTCTGCAATAATGAGGATGTAGTCGTTATTACAACAATATTCAACTGACCAGATTCCCTTTAATTCAAAAGTGGAGGAACAGAAGGGACGGAATAATTAAGACTAGAAAACAGAACAATACCACCTCTTTAACTCTTAAAAATCCATCAGAGTGCTGGGCTCCAATTTTACACATCAATGGCCAAAGCAAAAAAAGCTCCCGTCTGCAAAGTGATCCAGAAAAAGTCGCAAAAACTCTCTATCTGCATTTTGCAAGGCACTAAGACAGAGCAGATATTGTTAAAAATCAACATAGCAACCAAGTCTACAATCATTGTATCATGCATTAGGTATCCTTAACAAATAGCATTTCTCATGTTTTGTTTTTTTTTCTAAAAAAAAAGTCAATTTTGCAGAAAGGAGGTTTTGCATATTGGCCATTGAAGTGTTTTTAAATTACCGTAACTCTCCAACTATTTGGGCAAGCGAAAAAATTCAGACGGTCCCTGGGAGAAGAGGTGTAGTGTGAAAATAAAAAAACAAAAATAAAAGTTTAGGAAGCTTGGAAGATATTTTGGTGATAAAGGGTTAAAAGAAATTTCAGGTATGCTTTTCCTTCAAAGCAACTGAGGAGAGATGGACACCAAGAGACTTTCATAATCATGCATTGTTTCCTAAGAGTTGAGAGCCACCTAGAATTTTTTTTTTTAGATATTTTGTCTGTAAAAGAGTCAGATCATACCCAAAAACCTCATCTTTTCTTCTCCCGGGAAGCATTTGAATTTTTTCTCTTGAGCAAATAGTTGAAGAGTTACGGTAATTTAAAGAACGTTTGTAAACTGGGGGCCCAACACTTTGATGGGTTGTAAAGAGTTAAAGAAGGGATATTATTTTGTTTTTAATCTTAATTTTGTCCCTCTTGTGCCTCTGTAGTAGCTTTTCATGGTTTAAAGCTAAAAAAAAAATCCAGGGATGTCTCGATCAGAGCCGATCTGGGTATTTTCTAATTGATTAGTGATCGGTAGATAGATACATTATTGATCCCCATAGGGAAATTCAGGCCTGAAGACTAAAAATAAAACTTTTTTTTACCTCAACTTTAACTTTAGTTTCTTGAAATTTTGACTGAATATCTCAAAATTTCCTTTTTATCCGTAAATCTAGACAATTTATTCAGAAAATATTGACACTTAATCGCAAAACTATAACTCTTTATCTCTTATTTTGGTATTTCTCAAATTCACATCAAAATTCTGATCTGAAAATTTCAACCCTTCATTTTTCTTTCATATAATCTTTTTTTATCTCAAATTTAGCCTTTCAACTTTGACTATAACTTAAGTTTCTTGACATTTCGACTAAATATCTCAAAATTTCCTTTCTATCTGTAAATTTAGACAATTTATCCCAAAACAAATTGACCTTAAATTGCAAAACTATGATTTCATCTCAGCAGTTTGACTTTTTTTCCGCAAAATTATAACATTTTGTCTCTCAATTTTGACAAATCTCAAAATTTTGACTTTTTTTCTGATAGAGGAATTCACATCAAAATTCTGATTATCTGAAAATGTCAACCCTTTATCTCAGTCTTAATTAATTTCATATAATTTGAACTGCATTATTTTAAAAATGTGACTTTTTTGCCTTAAATATGTTTTTTTTTTAAATCTAAAATTCATCCTTTTAACCTTGATTTTAACTTTAGTTTCTTGAAATTTTGACTTAATATCTCAAAATTTCCTTTTTCCATTTATCTGTTAATTTAGAAACTAAGATTTTTCTCATCAGTTTGACTTTTTGTCTACAAATGACGATTCTTGGATGAGAAGCATCAGGTTTGAATTCGTCCAAACCTTCACACACACACACACACACACACACACACACACACACACACACACACACACACACACACACACACACACACACAAACTCCAAACTGTCTGACTGTCACTTTTCTCTCAAAGGAAACAACGGCGTATCGCAGTGATGTCATCGCTTCCTCAGTTAGGACATTCATCCTCCAGAAAAACTCACTTCCGTGTTTCCCTTTTGAATGTGAAAGTTTCAGGAGCATAAAGAGGAGGGAGGAGGGAGGGAGGGAGGAGGTGCAGGCGTCCAACAAAGGAGCAGGGAGATTAGAGCAACTGTGCACAAAATTACTGCTTCGAGCTTTTGACGGACGCAAATTACAGATTAATGGTTTTTTTCTCCAAAGAAATCCGTTTAAAGTGTCCAGAAAGAAAATTCAAAGAGCGTGAATTGAAGGTCAGATTCACAATCACACAGAAACACATTTCTGAAGAGCTGAATTCTGTCGATTTCTTCAAAGAAATGAAACATTAAAGAGAGAAATTAGCTCCAAAACAAGCAGAAGTCACCTCTGTTTGTTTCAGGACGTTAACACGGAGCATGAAAGCAGCTTTTATTGGTCCAATTCATCAGCACGAGAGAGGACTAATTAAAACAAATGACTCACACACGGGATCAGACGCACTTTACGATTCAAGACACACTTTAAATTTTTTTTTTTTTTTTTTTTTTTTACATGGGATTCAATTTGTTCTGTAAGCAACTCAAAGTAGAGGAAGAATAAATCAAGTCCAATTTACGCTTCGCTGTAACACCTACTGCAGAGTTTGTCAGCTCAGCGGCAGGAAGTGATTAATGTCTAAAAGGTCTGGGATTAAAAATGGCACGACATGTGGCGTTAAAATACGGGCAATTTCATCTTTCAGAACACTCTGTCCTCCTGTTACACTTTCATTTATGGCTGGTTTTATGACACAGCCACGCCACAGAGATGGTGATGAAGCGCATCAGCCGTAAAGACCTTTCTGCTCAAAGTTACTGCTCCATTAGAGGCTTTGACGCACAGGTAGGAGCCACCTGAAGCAGCGCTGTGTTATTTAAAAAAAAAAANCAGTTTTCTTCACCAACAAAACGTAATTAGTGAAAGAATCACTCACAACAACGTGGACGTCCTACCTGTTTGGGGTCATTACGTCGCATTCGTAGCGTGAACCGTGAATATTCACTCTCCTTTCCACCAGAGGAATCCAGAGTTCAAACATATCAAAAGTGTTGTTTCATCAAATTATTCCAAGTGGTGAAATTTCTCCTGTAAAGTCCGTTGTTTGTCTGTCTGTCGTGTCCGTTCTCATCAATAACAGCAGCTTCACAGTCTTAGAGCATTTCCTCCTCAATGGGAATCTGACAAAACTGGGCATGTTTTATTTCCTTAGACTTCTAGCTACAAGACAAAAGTGATCCCATCATTTTCTGTTGAGATTTCATGCCAGGACAGCTTGTGATAGACAACAAGCGCTCCGTGCTTTACTGAGCAATAACACACAGTGGATTTGTGTAATAGCTCGATTAGAGGCTTGGCACGTGTGTAACAGAAGAGGTAAAATCTGTGACTGGGAACAACAATTTCATGATTTTTGTTGTCCACAAAAAGAGTAAAGCTGACGAAAAAAAGAGGACACTGAGCACTGATAAAGCTGGTTTTGTTTGCGACAACTCCGCCTGGTGTTTGGTCACCTGAGACTTAAAAACTCTTCTACTCTTACAAAATTTGACTTTAAAGCTCAAATTTCACCCAGATGTAGATGAAAAAGTGTCGAAGTGATGTGGTGGATGTTTTATATCTGGCATCTTGACGTGATAGGTTTTCAAAAACGGTTACAAAAATGCAAAGAGAGAAAAAAAAGTGTTTCAGCTGCATTTATCCTGATGTTAAAACATGACTGTGATGAGGCATCTTGAAGTTAATGATGTTCAAAAATGGCTACAAATTGAAGGTGTTTCAGCTGCATTTATCTTAATGTGGACTTAATCCACATATAAAAACACAGCATTTTCTAAAACTAGAGATTTAATCTTTCACATGAGGCGTCACTGATGAATTTTGACCTTGTGGTTCTGGAGTTAAAAGCTCTGAAACACAGTTTGGTTTCTACATCAGAGTAGGTGGGATGTAAAGGGTTAATGTCTAAAAGGTCTGGGATTAAAAATGGCACGACATGTGGCGTTAAAATACGGGCAATTTCATCTTTCAGAACACTCTGTCCTCCTGTTACACTTTCATTTATGGCTGGTTTTATGACACAGCCACGCCACAGAGATGGTGATGAAGCGCATCAGCCGTAAAGACCTTTCTGCTCAAAGTTACTGCTCCATTAGAGGCTTTGACGCACAGGTAGGAGCCACCTGAAGCAGCGCTGTGTTATTTAAAAAAAAAAAAAAAAGTGGATAAAGTGAAAGGAAGCTGATGAATTTACCTGCATGAGATGAAAGATGAAGCTTTTATTTTAGGGTGAGAGAAAAGTGAGAGCGTGCATGAAGAGGGTGAGGTGTGTGTGTGCAGGAGAGAGGAAACGTTTGCATCTGCAGGACACGAGCATCTCAAAGTCAGGAACAGCATCACGAGTACATGCAGTACAACGCTCTCACACACACACACACACTCTCTCCTCACACACACACACACTCCTATCCTACCTGTAGCCCTCGTCTCCTCAGAATGCTGGACTCGTCCATGGTACAGCTCCCTGACTTATCATACCTCCTCACCGGCGCATTTCCACGCTGCTCTGCCTGCCTCCAGCCTCCTGCTCCCTCCTCCCTCCTCTCCTCCCTCCCTCTCTCTCTCCCTCCTTCAGGCTAAATCTGATCTTAGCAGCTGCTAAACACTTCCATCAGAACTTATCTGATTGGAGGGGGGCGGTCAGCTGACGCCTCCTCTCTTCTTCCTCTGTAACTTCAGGAGTGAAGGAGGGAGATAGAGAGAGAGAGAGAGAGAGAGAGAGAGGGAGGCAGGTCTAATTTAGCGTAGCAACGGGAGGGGGTGAGTAGGTGGAGGAAAAAAAGGGGGGAGAGGAGGAGGAGAGGGAGCCCCAAGACTCATTTCTCTGTGCAGCCACGCTCTCTCCACACCCGAGGTGACCATGAAAACCGGAGGAAATCCTTCCCCGCATTGTTCCCCTCAAACCTCCAGACAATGAATCTGGCATCCTGTCTGACACACACACACACACACACACACACACACACACACACACACACACCTCGCTGCTCTTATTCAGTCACATAAACTTTACTAAACACACACCTGAAGGCTGCAGTCGACAAAAAACTGTAAAGAGGACAAGGAGGAAAAGAAAGTTTTCAGACCTGAGAAAAACCCTGAACCCACTCGTCATCAAACACCTGAGCGTCCTTTAACTTCTTACAGGCTCTAAAATCATAAAATAAACACTGAATAGAAAATGAAATCAACGGAAGACTATTTCTACTAAATATAAATAAAGATCAATCCAAAAAACTGGCTTTGTTGAGAGTTATTTCGACAATATTTAAGCAAAATGTATGAGACAAAAAGTCAAATTTAAGAGAAATGTTGACTTTATATCTCAAAATTTCTTCTTCGTATCTGTAATTTAAACAATTTATCAGAAAATATCAACCCTTAATCCCAAAACTATGATATTATCTCATTACTTTGACTTCAAATCTAAAATCATGATTCATTGTCTATTTATGGAAAAACCATTTCTGTCAAATAAAAATAAAGATCAATTAAAAAAACTGGCTCTGTGGAGGTTTTCAAAAGTCAAAAGTCAAATGTATAAGATAGAAAGTCAGAATTTTGACTGAGTCTAGAAATGTCTTCTTTTTAACTGTAAATTTAGACAATTTATTGAAAAAAATATTGACCATTAATCTTGATTTATCTCATAGTTTTGATGTATCTCAAAGCTGACACTTTTTTTCTGTTAATTTTGACTTTCTTATATTTAACTATACACAATTAATTGAAAAATTCTGACCCCTAATCTCAAAACAATGATTTCAGGATTAAGACACTTCTCAAAGTTCTGACTTTTAACTTGATAATCTCATTATTTCAACTCTTTGTCTCAAAATCTTGATTTTTTTCCCTCGTAGCTATGACTTCATCCCAAAAATTTGACTTTTTAATCTAAAAGTTTGACTTTTTACCTAAACTCAGACCTTAGATTCTTGAAATATTGATTTCATATCTCAAAATTAAAAATTCTGATCCAAAAATGTGTCTTTATTATCTGTAAATTAAGAAAATTTATAGAAAAAATCGCCTTTATTCTCAAACCTGTCATTAATTCATCTTAGATCCCAAAATTAAGACTCTCTATCTCATAATTTTGACATCCTGGAGTTTTGACTTTTTTCTGAAAATTGACTTTTCAACATCAAAATTCTGAATATCTGAAAATTTCATCTCTTTATCTCAAAATCATGATGTTGGGTGGATGGATAGATAATTAGATAGATAGATAGATGGATGGATGGATGGATGGATGGGTGGATGGATGGATGGATGGATGGTTGGGTGGATGGATGGATGGATGGATGGATGGTTGGATGGATGGATGGTTGGATGGATGGATGGATGGATGGATGGATGGATGGATGGATGAATGGATGGATGGATGGATGGATGGATGGATGGATGGATGGATGGATGGATAGATGGATGGATGGATGGATAGATAGATAGATAGATTGATAGATAGATAGAAAGATAGATAGATAGATAGATAGATCCCGAGGGAAATTCACAAATTCACCTCATCATCTAAAAAATTTGACATCTTTGCCCAAAATTTGAACTTTTTTATCTAAGATTTTGACTTTTTCCCTCACTATTCTGACTTGTATCTCAAAGTTTTGACTTCTTTTCTTATAATTTTGACCTAACTCAAAGTTTCAACTCTTCATCTCAAAATTCTGATACAAAAAAGTCGACAACTTTCTCCACAATGTAGAGTTTTCTCTGGCAGAAATGGGTTTCCACATGAAGAACACAGAAATCACTTCAATATCACTTCTTTTTCTATGCCATGTTTGCATGTTTTTGAGAGTATTTTGGCTTCACTTTTGCAGAACTAGAGGAGCTGAAGTCTCGTTGTTCATCATTTCATGCAGTGATTTCTGCATAAGGACTTTTTTTTTTGTTTTTTATTTTACATAAAGCCTGAGTCTCTTGAAGGCGCTAATGGACGATCCGCCTCAGACTGCAGACCTTTGTCTTCATAACTTCCTCCAGGCCTCCACATCCTGTGTTTATCTGCGCGTTGGTATTAATAGAGACGAAGATGAGGACAGCTCAGCGTTAAGTGACTCACTGTCACCGGTCGAGGCAAACACACATCTCCTGCACAAACATAAATTTGCACACTGCTGATTGTGTTCTGTCGGATGTTTAATGAGACTCTCAACTTTGATATCATTTATGCATTATTACAACTGCAAGCCAAATCTCCCCGGGCTTGAAAACCTGCTGTGAGGCACAATCTGCATGTAGAAAACGCTCCTCTACATTCAAAACCAGCCAGGACTGAATCATTATCATGCTGGAATCAAACCGGAGTCGCTGCAAAAACCTGTAATACATACGAGCACAGATCCTGTGTCAATTTCCAACGATTTCATGCGCTGCTTCTCTCTCTCTTACGGCTCTGTGCGGAAATGAGTTTTTGAGGCAGTCAGCAAGTGACCACAGATCTTCACACTCGCTAACTCGATGTCCCCACACCCTCCTGGAATATTAGCATTTGAAAAAAATAAGTTGTTTCCGCCGCCGCAACCACGCCGCCAATTCTCTCCTGCAAATTTTGCATTCTGTTTCAGTCAGTGTTTTCTTTGCCCCCTCTCTTTCTCCTTCTCATTTCCATTCACTGTGGTAGTGCTCTGTGAATATTAAGTGGGCCCCTTCCTTTCTCCTCGTCTCCAGCCGAGCTCAAATGATTTCTCTTAAAGTACCGACCATGAATGACAGCTTCGCCCCGCGACTGAACGTGGAGGGGAAGCTGGGGCTGGTGCAGACAGGTGACCACTACATCAAGTTTTCCTGTTTTAAAAGCTTCAGAGCTGATGGAGAGCTGCAGAAGCTCCTGTGTCGATAAGCGAGGTCGGTGTGCGCTCCGGTAATCAGCCCGTTTCTCTGAGTAAACCTCTTTAAAACCTCAGAGGACGAGGATTACAGTCGTCAACTTTTCAGCCCGAACAATGCGGCTCCAGATTACCTGAGGGGATGAACCAATCCTCCTCTGGTGGAGTGACTTGTCTCGAGTCGTTGCCCCGTCTGTCCTCGCTTTAACAGCGATTAAGAAAAGTCCACATTGGACCGACAATGAAGATGAGAAGCTGGAAGAACCCAGAGGACGGGTCGTTTGTTGCATTCACAGCAGGAAGTCCCCGTTTCCCTTCTGGAAACGGAGGCCGACAGGAAAAAAGCCAAAAAACTGTCAGAAAAGAAACGACAGTGTTTGTTTACGAGAGCCTCCAGGTAAAGGAGCTCTCAGTCACGTAGACACGATCCAATCGCAGCGAGGAAAGGTTCGAGGAGGACAGAGAAATTGGTTTTGTCTCGTTGTTAATGGGAGTGTCGGTAAGAAAAAGGCTTTTTAGGTTTTCATCTGGGAGAGTAAACATGCTGAGAGACAGCTCAAGGTTCAGACCAAGAGGAAGAGAAAACTCTACAACATCCTCATGATCGACTTTTTATCATCCAAGAAATCACAAAAATTATCAACGAATGAATCTGAGCTTCGGACGACTTGTTATTTACCAAATAAACTCAGATGGCCGTGTAGAATTTCATTGTATATTATTCAAAACAAGAACTTGTCATAGCATAACTCTTCATATGGTGACTTGTCTTGATTAATTGTATCATTAATTTGATGTAACTTGTCATAACTTAACAATTTATTACATCCTCACATGTCATAATCTAACTTATTGTACGTAACTTCACATAAAACAATCCTTTCATAATATAAGCTATCTTATTTTAACTTAATCTACTGTAATGTAGCACACTTGCTTACTATAAAGTTAGTTATTGTTTATGACATAACTTATGCATTGCACATCGTATTGGTAACGCAATTTAGTGCAACTCATTGTATCATAATGTTATTTAGAGTTCATAACTTTACATATACTTCCAAGTTATTTCAATCATTGGGTATCATATCATGAAATATATCGTGACATATTGTATTGTGACATATCATATCATGACGTATCATATCGGGACGTATCATATCGTGACTTACTGTAAGAAAATGTATCATTTTGTAATGTATCATATCGTGATGCATTATATTGTAAAATGCTGTAGAGAAACGTGTCATATCTTAATGTATCGGATAGAAATGTATCATATCATAACATGGTGTATCATATCGTGATGTATCATAATGTGAGGCATCATATTGTGACATATATCATGACGTTCAATATCATAACCCTAATGCAAGAAAATGCATCATGTTGTAATGTATCAGATTGTAATGTGCCTTTTCATACATGTATCATATCTTGGTGTATCACATTGTGACGTATCATGAAATATATCGTGACATATTGTATTGTGACATATCATATCATGACGTATCATATCGGGACGTATTAAATCGTGACATATCATACGGTGATGTATCGTATCGTGACTTACGGTAAGAAAATGTATCATGTTGTAATGTATCAGATTGTAATGTGCCTTTTCATAAATGTATCATACCGTGGTGTATCACATTGTGACGTATCATATCATGACATGTCATATATCATGACATGTCATATCATGACGTTCCATATCATAACTTAATGCAAGACAATGTATCATATTGTAATTTATCATATTGTGACATATATTATGACATATCACATCATGAAATACTGTAGAGAAATGTGTCATATCTTAATGTATCAGATTGTAATGTGTCATATCATGACATATCACATAACATATCGCATCGTGACACACTGTCGACAAATTAGTCATATTGTAAGGTATCATGTTATAACACATCATATCATGTGGTAGCCTATGGTATTGTAACACATCAGGTCATACCTTGATGTTAAGTAATTTATTATGTTGTAACGTATTAAAACATAAAACAGTTACATATTATTACGTTATGTATTTTACCGTAGGGTATTGTAGCATATTGCAATGTAGCCTTTTTGTACTGAGTTATAACTTATTGTAACATAACATGATTTACAATTGACTTAATCTGGGACATTTTTATTTTCTCAGTTTTAAACCATCACAGACTTAAAACTCTGAGCGGCTGCAGTAAACGCTGAAGAAAACGTTCCTTGGAGCAGCAAAAATGAAGATGATGTGTTAGATATTAATACTCTCGAGTTGCTGGTGAAAGTATTATTCATCCAGAGAGAAAAAAGAAAATGTGTGCACAGATTTTGGGAACAAAAAGGCGCTTTGAGTCGGCTTTGGGGGCAGTTCTGAGGGCCCACAGTTTGTGCCTCTGGCCTTGAAGCCTGGCCACAGAAAAAAAAGCCTCTGGGAAAAGTCCAGGGGTTGTCTGTGACTCATTCCCTCCTAGCAGGTGGGCGGTCGAGGTTGTTTCCTCCGCCTTCAGAGAAAAAGAGAGAGAGCAGGCGCTGAAAGCATGCAGAGAAGGCTGATTGAGTGACCCGCAGCCCGTGCTCTGCCCGAGCTTAAGACTGTCCCTCCGCTGGTGCAGATGTACGGCTCAGAGGAGGGACACGGCCTGTGAAGAGAGCGGTAAGCAAACAAAGAGTCAATTCCCTCCATACAAAGCAGAGCAAGGAATCCATCTGTCCAGAGCCAGAGGAGGGAGACTGTAAAGCCAGGATAAAACCCGCTGCAGCCACCGCCAAATGGACCAGGCCGGCCTTTAACCTTCAAAACAAACATCAAAATAGAAAACCACCACCACGACGATGCATCAATCTTCATTTCTGTCTGGGCTCTTCTTCTCTGAATAAATCAGAGCAGACATGTAAATGTATGAATTCAAAAAGCAGAAAATCAGAGCAGCTGGAGTCCTCGTGCTAAATCCAAGCGGCTTTACTCTCAATTTATTTCCCCTTCTTTTTTTACAGAAACAAAGTCACACTGTGCGTAACGCCGTCTCATATCAATCCACTGCTCCGAAAATTGGATCTCAAACTGAGCCGATGACAGGGGCTGAATGTCTCCACTGCAATGACTTTATCTGGAGTGACAGTTTCATTTAAATGACACCCGTATGTTTACAATAACACGCGGCGTGCTTTCGAGGTCTGGGACGTGTCAGGTGATATATTTCCAAAGCTTTTCTGCAGAAAACAACGAGGCATAAAGATGTAAATGTCTGGATACTGTATAATAACAGAAGAGACCTCAGATAAATCCTCTGTCTTTGACTTCGAATAAAAGTGCTATGATCACACATAAACGTCTGCACAGAAAAAACAGAGGGGTGTTTTTCTGAAAATGACAAAAAAAGGATAATCTCTGGTTATAAAACCTCCTCTGAAGCTTCTGCATGACCCTGAAAAAAAGGAGCAACTTCATGAGAGAAAAGGTAACGTTAGATGAATGAATGAAGCTCTCTCTGTCTAGTTTTTACACATTTTATTGCATAATTTAATTCAAGTTTTATGTGGTGACTCTTTTGGAAGGATGTACCAAGTCTTATTTGTACAATATGAATGTATTTCAATATTGACGATACGTAGAACGGAGTAACGTCCTGAGTTTGCACTGTATACGAGAGTGTGTGTTTAACATGCCGTGTGCAAAATAGCACATGACATTTTTCTGCGGTTTCAGAAATGTGTTTCCAGTCTTCTTTGTGCTGTGTGAGCCTGATTTGATGCTTGTATTGTCGCTAAACTTTAAACTTTTTCTGTACATTATGTGTGAATAGCTGAATAGTTTTCTCCTTTACTTCCAGATTCAGTTTTTCTGTCATGAAGAGAAGAAAACATCCTTCGATAGCTTTTATGCAAAGAGAGGGAGAAGCTGTGAGATGCTGGAGGATCTGGTTATTCTGCCAAATACCTATTTTTTTACCAAATAACAGAAAAAGTCCCTTAAATACAGTTGCATATATGTTAGTTAATGTTCAAATTTTCAACTTCTCCCGTTAAAATTATTTGATGTTTGTTTGAAGTGTTTTTTTCTTCACTAAACCTCAAACATACAATTCTCTGTTTGTGTTTTTCTTCAGTTTAAAGTGTTTTTCTCTCACACAACATACAGTAAATTGAAAATAACATCAGGTATTGAAAGTTCACAGGACATTTTTTGACTGTTTTATGGTCAAGATAAGTAAAAAAAGTCCAGGTAGGTGTCTTATGGCTCAGACACTAAAGGGTTAAACTGAATTACATAATAATCTCTTTCTAGATTTGCAAATGAAGAACAAAAGGAACTTAAATTATTGGTTAAATGTTTGAGATTAGTGGAGAAGCTGAGGGTCAAATGAGGCAGCCGAGCAGAGCTGAAACAAAGAGAGTCGCTTCAGACAAACAAAAAAATCAATGAAGTGAATCTGAAAAGTTATTTTTCACTCTCTCTTTTTTAAAAAGTTGCCCGGGCTGGATAATAGTGTTTGTTATATCGAAAGAGGGCTGGATATAAAGAAAATAATACAGGTTGTTTCAGTGTTTACAGGAAAATCCATACTGGTTAAAAATGTTTGGTTTTTAATCTGCAGACGCCTCCAACAACAACAACAATGATATCAGCAGAGGACATCAGCCACCACAATTACCAGGCCCCACAAAGGCACAACATCAGGATTATGACAGTCTTATCTCCATATCACACCAGAGGTGAAGTATTGATTTTCTGCCAAAGAGCATCACAGTCAAGAAGGATGTGCCACGCCTGTCAAAGAGCCGCGCACACCCAGGGGCATGATGGGAGAGCATGAAGGAGGAAAAATGGAAGAAAAGCAATAACAGGAGTCCTGCCAGGCGGAGAGGGGACAAACGGCAGGAGTCCCCATGAGGGAGCAGAGCAAAAAGGACACGAGGGAGGAAATACAGCCGCTTCCTGTCGTCTCCATATTAAATTCTTCAGCAGAGCAGCTTCAGAAAAAGACACAATATCAAAATGTTTACATACTAGCTTATAAATAAACCATTAAATCTCTTTAAAGCACTATATATTAAGATTAAAAAGCTCCAGAACAGCTGACAGAAGACTAGTGCTACACACTAGATTATCCACGACGAAGCACTGATGTGGTCAAAGTGTAAAATTTAAATAAATCCCTTTAAAACGAAATATTGTCATATAATTGCCCCTGATCGGGGCTCCCTGACTTTCTACAAGCTTACAGGTGCTGAAGCCTGAGGCAGGGAGAGCACACCTCCTCTGTCTGTCATGTGCATGCATAACAAGGGAAGGCAGGTAGAGCACATCTCTTCTCTTTCATGAGTATAAATGACATTTCAAGGCAGGGAGAGCACACCTCCTCTGTTTTTTTCATCTGTAAAAATGACATATCAAAGCAGAGCGAGCACATTCCCTCCTCTTTCATGTGTATGGACGACATATCAAGGCAGGGAGAGCACACCTCCTCTATATTTCATGTGTATGAATGTTGTGTTACGGCAGGGAGAGCACATCTTCTCTGTCTGTCATGTGCATGTATAACAAGGGAAGGCAGGTAGAGCACATCTCTTCTCTTTCATGAGTATAAATGGCATGTCAAGGCAGGAAGAGTACACCTCCTCTGTGTTTCATGTTCATTAATGACGTGTAAAGGCAGGGAGAGCACACCTCTCCTCTTTAATGCTTATAAATAACATTTCAAGGCCAGGATTACAAATCTCCTCCGTCTGTCATGTGCACATACTTAAAGCCAAGGCAGATAGAGCACACTCCCTCTGTATTCTATTAGCACACATACACATCAAGGTCAGGGAGAGCACTATTCACCCTGTATTTTATCAGCAAACATGTCCAAGGGAAGGCAGGGAGAGCACACCTTCCCTTGTTTTTTATATGCATGCATAACAAGTCAAGACAGGCAGGCCAACTATGACAGGTAGAGAACACCTTCCCTTGTTTTTTATGCAAATACTTAAAGCCAAGGCAGAGAGAGCACACTCCCTCCCTCCATTTTATTACCAGACATGTACAACCAGGGCAGGGGGAGCACACCTCACCCTTCTTTTATATTCATGAATGAAATGTCAAGGCGGGCAGAGAACAACTTTTTGGTATTTCATGTGAACATACTTAAAGCCAAGGCAGAAATTGTTTTTAGTAACTTCAAACTGCATTTTTGTTTGGATGACAGGCTTAAACAAATTTAAAAATTACGTTTTTTTCCCAGATACCAGGCTACACGTGGACATTAGACCTGACTATGACTGAGTTTATAGAGTTTCATGACTTGCTTTTGGTTTTTCTTTCAAACAAAGTTTTGTTTGCCAGGGGTTTGGCTATTAATGGCTATATTTTGAGTTATTTTGAGGGAAAATTAAATTTACACTGTTATATAAGCTGCACACAAACCACTTTCCATTGTGTCAAAGTGTCGTTTTGTCAGTGTTGTCCCATGAAAAGATAAACTTAAATATCTGCAGAAATGTGAGGGGTGTACTCAACTTTTGTGATACACTGTATGTGCAGATTTGCTCAAAGGGTTAAGTTGCACCAGTGGCTTGCTTTGCTTCCAACCTAATGCACCTTTCCTACGTGTCCAAAAAGATAAAAATCTTACGAAATCAAAGCCTAATTATCACTAAATCTGTTCATTTCAAATTGAATGAGTCACACACAAACCAAACAGCCAACAGAAACCTCTTTGGATGTGGATTAATCTGCTGAATCTGCCTGTGGTTCGACTTTCTCTGCAACGAGCTGCAGCTCCACGGTGTCAGAGTTGGAGCTGCAGCTCTTCATTCATTCACTGTCACAAAGGCCAGGGTCTAATGTGCTTTCCAGTCATATAACCATCATTATGACAAACGCCGCTCTGCCTGCTCAACACAAAGGCATTTCTGTACGACAGCGGCTCAGAGGAGCTCCTGTTCATGACGCCACGACTCAGCCAGAGCAGAAATCACAGGCTGAAAACTAACAAAAGTGCTTCCTCCATTCAGAGTCTGCCAGCTGAGGTGTTCCTCTCCCACCTCCTCCTCCTCTTCCTCCAAGGTCAACAAATTCAGTGTCCTCTCCGAGTCCGTTCTGCAGGCAGGAGAGCGCCGCGGCGGTGCACGAACCCCTGAGGTGTCCCCGACTCTGAGAGATACAGCAGAGATGAAGCGGCACATCGCTCATTCAGCCTGTGTCCACACAGGAGCCGATCTGAGCGCAGGATCACCACGCATCTCATTTTCTCATGGAAACAACCACAGAGTCACCAGGGGCGAGCGAGCGAGTGGCGCAACGAATACGAATCAGGATGAGACAAGTCAGCTGCGTACAACCAAACACAGAGAAAGTCCCAGAAGATATTCGAGGGTCTACTGTATATATTTTAATCAACGAGGGTGGGAGAAGTTATCATTGGCATGCAATAAGTAAAATCTGACTGTATGTCTCTGTTCTGGGAGTTTCAGCCCGTCCACATGCAAAAAACAACACAAACTAACTCTGTTTCTTTTATAAATCAGTGTTTCTACCACTCTGGGTTAGTTTTGCTCAGGCGCCTTTATAATTCAAAAGAGTGGAAATAAGAAGTATTTCCAAGGACGACCGCACTCATCGATCAGCAGCTTCAGACTGAAAAATGAAATCTCTCTAGAGTAGACACACGTTGCACCCCAAAAAAGCCATTTCTTAGCAACAAGCCCAATTCCCAGCATCCCTCTCTGTGGTCTTATTCACTGAAAGAGCTCAATAAAATAATAACAGTAATAAAAACAGAATACAGTGATTTGTAAAGTCTGTTTAACCTTTATCCAACTGAATCCACGACAAAGACGAGATATTGATTGATCATGTTTCCCACTGTGTCACATCACTTTTCCTTTAACAACACTCGTTCAGTGTTTGTGAACTGAGGAAACTAATTGTTGAAGCTTTGGAGCTGGAATTCTTGGCTCAAACTGAAGCCTCCAGCAGATGCCCCGCCCCCTGGTGTCTGGCTGCAGTATAGGTCATAAGCCCCGCCCCCTGGTGTCTGGCGGCAGTATAGGTCATAAGCCCCGCCCCCTGGTGTCTGGCTGCAGTATAGGTCATAAGCCCCGCCCCCTGGTGTCTGGCGGCAGTATAGGTCATAAGCCCCGCCCCCTGGTGTCTGGCTGCAGTATAGGTCATAAGCCCCCCCTCCCCATGTATTCCAGATATGAGCCGGGAAAACTTTAAAAAATTACGATACCTGGTAGAAACGTTTCTCTCATCTTTACACTAAGGTAGTATGATGATGTCATCTGGCTGCATGGTGTTCGGGTGTTTTTTTTTCTGAGAAGTTAGTTTCTCATTAGTTATTGGACGTTAAAAACCGTGATATAAGTTTCATTTTACGATAGTTGACAGCTGCCGTTCGTGAGTAGTTTTTATCGGGGATAAAAGAAACTTCGGGAAAGAACCAAAAGGAGACTAAACCTTCTGAAGAAGAAGAAATAAATATTTTTATTTCTCTTTTTTACTTGGCTCCACCGGAAATTCTCTACTGCTCAGACTCTGGCTGCACAATGGCGGCTAGAGAAACGGGTTTTTTTGGCTTCAAAAACGTAGAACGGTGACAGGAGGAAGCACGCTGTTTATTCTATATACAGTCAATGGGTACAACACGAATGGACCAATCCAAAAACGGACAAAAACAAACAAAAAAACCCCCGAGGATACTTCATTTAACTGATCAGTAGAAAATTCACTGACTAATGTGCACTGTGCTGTGTTCACTGCATCAAACTTCGACAAAGAAATGTGAAAAACAGATAAAACATTTTCTGTTTGTATAATTTTCCATTATCTTTAACCCCTATTTTTGCTTTGATTCTTACAATAATGGATAAAATATGGAATTGTTTCCAGTTTTCAATTTTAGGACACATTCCACGACCCCCTATCATTGTTTCGCGACCCCCCAAAGGGTCCCAAACCCCACTTTGGGAACCAATGCTGTAGATGATGAAATCCATCAATTCCTGCAGTTGGACAAAGTTGAGAAACATTGTTCTTAAACTGTCGGACTGTTTGCTCACGCAGTTGTTGACAAAGTGGAGGTAAAGGACTGAGCCTTATGGGGATGCTCCTTTTATACCCAATCATGACACTCAGCTGTTTCTAATGAACCTTGTAGTGAATTAAACTGAATATAGGTTAAACAGGATTTGCAAATCATACTATTCTGTTTTCATTTCACGTCTCAACCTCATTGGAGTAGGGGTTGTGTTTGCTAATGTGGCAATATTTTCCTCTTATTTTTTAATGAGAGTCAAAATCAAAGCTCCTGACCCTTGTTGGTGTGAATGTAAATCAAAATGGTGCATTTCCTCTTTGTTTCTATACTTCTGCTCTCTGTTCTCCACAGAGGAGTTTCTGCTCTCTGAAGCTCTGTGTCTGGCGCTGAAGTGTCCTTGAGCTGAATCCTTAACCCTCACCTTCCTGTGATTCTCCACCAGATAATAAACGCCTGCAGGGAATCAGCGCAGCTTTATTTCAAACCACAAATAGGATAAATCCTGGTGAAGTCAGCGCTCTTTAAGAGTCATCAAATTGTGAAATTCAAATTGAATCAACACTCGACTGGAGGGTTAATCCACCGGAGGACAATTATGTTAGAGGAAATCTTGTATTCATTCAGTCTGCGGGGCACAATAACCAGAGGGATTAATTTGTGGCTTTTACAAGCTCAAGGATACATATGTTGTGTTTTCACAGGCTGGAAATGCACCAGCGCCCCCCAGTGGAGAGAAATGGAAGAGGAAATCTGACCTGAAGCAGTCGAGACTCAGATTAAGGGATAAAAGCAGGTTTTTAAATCCACAAATGATGCTTTTTACAGCTGAATTTGAATGAGGACTGAACAATCTGCAAAAATAATCGAATTGCATTTTTTTCTGTTTGATTATTTCTAGTTTCCCATCTTCTCTGTTTTTAAACAAACTCATTGTAGAACATGAACAGTTACATTAATTACAGCACAACAACAACAACCCACTACCACTACAACTGGGACTGATTTTTACACATTTAAACCACTTTTACCTTCTTTTTTCACACTTTTGGAACTTTTTTTTATACTTCCTCACTATTTTTCAGATTCACTCCCAATTTTCTTGCCATTTTTGCTACTTTTCACTCTTTTTTTGCCAATTTTGGACCATTTTTTTTACGACAAACCAACTATTATCGAGGTTGAATCCCAACTTTCCTGACAAGTTTTGTTCACTTTGACCATTTTTACCACTTTTCACTGTGTGTTTTTTTTTTAAAGATATTTTTGGGGCTTTTCTGCCTTTAATTGGATAGAGGAGGACAGTGGATAGAGAAGAAAGGGGGAGAGAGTGGGGAGTGACATGCAGGAAACACAAATCCACAAATGATGCTTTTTACAGCTGAATTTGAATGAGGACTGAACTGTTTGCAAAAATAATCGAATTGCATTTTTTTTTCTGTTTGATCATTTCTAGTTTCCCATCTTCTCTGTTTTTAAACAAACTCATTGTAGAACATGAACAGTTACATTAATTACAGCACAACAACGACAACCCACTACCACTACAACTGGGACTGATTTTTACACATTTAACTCACTTTTACCTTCTTTTTTCACACTTTTGGAACATTTTTTTTATACCTCCTCACTATTTTTCACATTCACTCCCAATTTTCTTGCCATTTTGTGTATATTTTTGCTACTTTTCACTCTTTTTTTGCCAATTTTGGACCATTTTTTACAACAAACCAACTATTATCGAGGTTGAATCCCAACTTTCCTGCCAAGTTTTGTTCACTTTGACAATTTTTACCACTTTTCACTGTGTTTTTTTTTTTTTTTTTAAGATATTTTTGGGCTTTACTGCCTTTAATTGGATAGAGGAGGACAGTGGATAGAAAAGGAAAGGGGGAGAGAGTGGGGAGTGACATGCGGGAAACACAAATCCACAAATGATGCTTTTTACAACTGAATTTGAATGAGGACTGAACTATTTGCAAAAATAATCGAATTGCATTTTTTTCTGTTTGATTATTTCCAGGTTTCCATCTTCTCTGTTTTTAAACAAACTCATTGTAGAACATAAACAGTTACATTAATTACAGCACAACAACAACCCACATTTTACTCTTTAACCTTCTTTTTTCACACTTAACAACTAGTTTTTTGATACCTTCTCACTATTTTCCAGGTTGACTCCCAATTTTTGCCCATTTTTGACACTATACACTTTTTTTTGCAACAATTTTTTGCAACAAATGTTTTTTTTCCAAATTTAATCCCAACTGTCTTGCCATATTTGTTGACTTTGGCCATTTTTACCCCTTTTCACTGTTTTTAACATTTTTTTCCCCCACAGTTCGACTGATTTCTCTCCATTTTAATCCATTTTACCTTCTTTTTGCACAATTTTGACCATTTTTTGTCACCTTCTCACTATTTTTAAAGTTAACTTCCAATTATCTTGCTTATTTTTGCTGCTTTTTGTCCAAAACAATAACTTTCGACTCTGTTTTTGCCACTTTTGGACCATTTTTTTGCAACAAACCGACTGTTATCTAAGTTAAATCCCAACTTTTTTGCCATTTTTGTTGACTGTGGTATAGTATTTCCCCTTTTCGCTGTTTTTTGTCACTTTTTTCACTATTTTTGCTCCTTTCTGAATTTTAAGGTTTCTTCCAAAATTTTCCTTGCCCATTTTTATTGCTTTTTGTCCATTTTAGTAACTTTTCACTCTTTTTTTTACCACTTCCAACCTTTTTTTTGAGTGTAATCCCAACTTTCTTTCCATTTTTGTCAACTTTAGCCATTTTTTGCGACTTTTCACTATTTTTTGTCACTTTTTTAATCGTTTTTGCTACTTTTTTAATTGTTTCATTTTCCTCAAAAAAAAAGTCTTGCTAATTTTTGTCCATTTCAGTCACTTTTCACCCTTTTTGCCATGTTTGGACCATTTTTTGCTACTTTTTAAGTCTTTCCAGGTTCTATCCCAATTAAAATGCCAATTTTTGTCGCTGTTTTGGCATTTTTACACATCAAACTGACCTTTTTTTAAGTTTCTTCCAAGTTTTTCCTGACTAATTTTATGCTTCCTTTACCCATTTTGGTCACTTTTCACTCTTTTCTTGCAACTTTTGGACCACAGTTTGAAACAAACTTCCTATTTTCCAGGTATAATTCCGATTTTCTTGCCATATTTGTTGGCTTTGGCCATTTTTACCATTTTTCAGCTGTTTTTCTGTCACTTTTTTCCACCATTTTTTGCTAATTTCTGTTTTTTTTAAAATTTCCCTCCAAATCTTTCTTGCTGATTTTTGTTGCTTTTGTCCATTTTAGTCACTTTTTACTTTTATTTTGCCACTTTTGGACCATTTTTTGCTACTTTTTGAGTATTTCCAGGTTTTATCCCAATTTAAATTCCAATTTTTGTTGCTTTTTGTGAATTTTTACTCCCTCAACCTCAGTTTTATTGCTACTCTTTGCTGTTTTTGCCTTTTTTCTCCACTTGTATAGTTTCTTTTGTAAAGGTAGTTTTTAACAGTTTGTCTCTTTGGTTGAGTAACTCTGGTGTAGAACAGAAAACATCTGCTGTAAAATCTGTAGCTGATATTTTGACACATTTCAGGTTATAGAAATATTTCACAGTCCGTGACTAGAATATTGCAACAGGACATTTTGTGATTTAATGTAATTTGTGATTAATTACCCAGCTCTAATTTGTTTGTTTTCAGAGAGTCAGCTGCTTCAGTGGTTTAATATTCTCTGGTTTACTCAGGGTCACCATCAGCCTCATAAACCCTCCTCCAGTTCAGGTTCCTGTGTCCTATTTATGGGTCAAGTGTCAGTTACTAAAGTAATGTGTCACAGTTACTCAAACAGCGCCCACGTCGAACACAAGTAAACATATTTACACACAGCGTTTTATTACATTAACCTTTCCTCCAGCTGAGAGCGAGCGCACACGGCCAATGAGTCATCGCCGAGCAGCGTCGGATTAAAGTCTGATTGTATCTCAGCGCTCAGACAATGAGATCACCACATCTCAGTATCAGTCAGTGTCATCAGGAGGAGGAGGAGAGGAGGAGAGGAGGATGAAGGTCAGCGCTGTCTTTATCTGTACGTGTTTTAAAGCGAGGAGACTTTCTTTGTGTGACAAACGGGAATGAATGTAAACACAGGTGCTTGTTTGGTTTGGTGTGGTTCATAACTACAGAGGTAAATACGTAAATAACAGGTTATCAGAGCTGCAGAGTGATTCAGTGATGACGCCCAAGGAGCATTAAAGGATCATGGAGGTAAATCATTAAAGCAGAGCACTGAGCTAAAGGTACCAAAACAGGTCAAAACTACAGCTCACTACTTCTAAACTGAGTCTCTGTGAGTTTTAATATACTTGTTCCATCGTTACAGACGAGTACCAGACAAAAGTGGTCAGTTTTCTTCTGTCTGACCAAAGAATATGTTCTCCACTAGGGGGCGATGTTGACAAAATGTGTCAGGATGTTTATATGGCAGGATCAGGATCTGAATTTTGTTCATAAGATTTTTTTTGACAATATTTGTAGCCCCCAATATTCCCAATCCTACATTCATGTACCACTTTTTGCCTTTTCTGCCCCATTTTAGAACTTTAACCAGGTCCTTTGTTTGCTAATGTGCTTTTTAAACTCTCATATTTTCACATAGTGATAAAAACACTAACTTAAAGACATCAGCTGTAAGAGTTGTTGAGTTTTTGACAGACCACTGTCCAGGTTCAGTTCATCTGTGTGTATTTACGTTTGCATCGGGGCGGAACTCTGCTGTGCACTATACAGCGATTGGAGGAAAAATGTGCTAGTGCTGGGAATTAGTTAGGTCTATTCTTGTTCTTCTTAAGAATCAGTTTGGTTTTCTTTCAGCAAGGAGCCAAGTCGGAGCCACGTCATCATGTCATCGTAAAACATCAGTACGTCACTAATTTCTGGCCTTAAGCGCTGTGGCCACGGAGGTGGAAGTAACTCTGTTTACAGTAGGGCTGAACAATCTTAGAAAAAGAATTGTGATTTTTCTGGCAGATTTTGCGATTTCAATTCAATTCACTATTTTCTTCAGATCAAGCTTCAGTGAAGTTTTCACAATGTACAGAAACATTTACAAACTTGACAGAAAATTACATCAAACCACTGAAACAGCAAAAGTGAAGGTAAGAATTGTTTCTAACTTTTAGATAAAAGGTCAATATTTTAAGATAAAAAGTGGAAATTTTGAGAAGTAAAGACAAAATTCTGAGAAAAAAAGTCAAAATTTTGAGATAAGAGTCCAAATTTCAAGAAATCAATTCAACTTTATGTGAAAAAAAGTCTAAACTTTAACAACTAAGGTCAAAATTTTGAGATACAGACAAAAGTCTAAGAACAAAGTCAAAATTTTCAGATAAAACGTCAATATTTTGAAATAAAGGCAATATTTGAAACAAAAAGTAGAAAGTCAAAATTATGAGAAATAAGGCAACATTTTAAAGTAAAAGGCAAAATTCTGAGAGAAGAAAAGATTTTGAGATAAATAGTCGAATCTCTGACCTTAAAATACAATTCTTTCCATTTCTAAACTGGACTTTTTTTTAATTGTATTTTTAGTTTTAACGACTGAAAAACAAAAAGAGCATCTTTGACTCTCAACTTTTAAAAACCACGTTGTGCAAAATATCCTTAATTGTGTTACGTGAAAAAAGATTAAATACAAAACAATTTAAAATAGACTAAGTTCAAAAAGCAATAATAAAAAAATAAATCAAAACAAAATTCAACAATCCAAAGGAAAAAAGGATCTTTGCCATTAGTCTTGCACTCAAAGGATATGTGTGTGTGTGTGTGTGTAAAACAAGTGACAACAGATCCTGGGTCAGTCAGGAGCAAAAAAAATTGTAGTTTTGGAGATCACATGATCACGATGTCTGAAATTGGGATTTCGATCAGAAAACAATAAATCGTTGTAAAATGTACCACTTTTTGCCTTTTCTGCACCATTTTAGAACTTTAACCAGGTCCTTTGTTTGCTAATGTGCTTTTTAAACTCTCACATTTTCACATACTGATTAAAAGCACCGATTTAAAGACATCAGAGAGTTGTTGAGTTTTTGAGAGACTACTGTCCGGGTCCAGTTCATCTGTGTGTGTTTACGTTTGCATCGGGGCGGAACTCTGCTGTGCACTATACAGCTAATTAGTTAGTTCTATTTTGTTCTTCTTGAGAACTGGGTGGTTTTCTTTCACCAAGGAGCCAAGTTGGAGGCACGTCACCGTAAAACATCAGTACATCACTTGTTTCCAGTCTTAGGTGCGCTGTGGCCGGAAATGTGAATTAACTCTGTTTAAAGTGTTGATATCGTCATATAAATATTTAACATTTTTAAAAGCTAACTTGAAACCTACCTTTTTAGTCAAGCTTTCAGCTGAGTTTTAGTTATTTATTCAATTATTCCTGATTTTCATCTATTTGAAGTCATATACTTTCTATTTGTCTATTTTACATATTTTTTTACTTATTTCCTTTAGTCTTATTTATTGCTTTTATCTTGATTGCTTTACTCTCTTGTCTTGAGTTTTAATAACTTCTTCTACCTTCAGTGTTTCCTCCTGAAGATCTCCAGATAACATTTCTTCAGTTTGCAAACACACATTTTGATTACTGTGGTATTCTAATACATGTGTGTGTGTGTGTGTGTGTGTGTGTGTGTGTGTGTGTGTGTGTGTGTGTGTGTGTGTGTGTGTGTGTGTCTGAGTGGGTGGGGGAGGGTCTTGTAACCTTATTCAACTTCATCCGTATGATTAATTCTCTTTTTGTAAAGCACTTTGTGCTGCCACCTTGTGCATGAAAAGTGCTCTATAAACAAAGTCTGATTGATTGATATAGAAAGCGCTGGAAATGCTTGAAAAGTCATGCAGCAACGTAAAACATCTAATACATACATACATACCAGTCTCAGAAAGAACAAGAAGGTACAATTTTAAAGAGCTTTAATCCAGAGCAGCTTTTGTTTTAGCCGAACTCACCAGGCTGGAGGTGAGGGAGGGGTCCGATTTTCCCAGGTTCCTCGAACGCATCCGGACCAGGTTTGACATCTCTGACGACGGCTGCCACGCCGCCTGCGTTTGCTGGTGGCTTGTGGGTAACAGCAGGTATTTTCCTGCAAGAAAAAGAAGCAACAAGACAAGGATCAGTGAGCATGTCATGGTTCAGGTTTTCATCTGAGGAGTGATTTCCCCTGATACGCCTTCCAGATGTTTCTGTGTAATTAAGTCTGAGGTAAAATTAGAGCTGGAAATATCCAATACTCTGTTTTTTACTCAGATTTAATCAGGCTGCTGCACATTTACACCACACATTAAGTTTGAAGTCTTATCACAAATCAGATGAGATCAGAAAACACACACATCAAGACGTCTGCAGACAGATGTGCTTCCTTTAAACGTGTTCAGCAACACTTTAGATTCTTCTGAGTGGAAAAGCTCAATTTAGAAACAGATGGAGGAACATATTTCAACATTTATTTTCCCAGTTAAGAGCAGACGTCAGGGAGGGGAGAGAAAGCTGTGGGGGTTTATTTCTCTGACAAACAGTCAAGGAGAATTTCACATCCAAACTCTGCCTTCAACAGAGGGAGGGAGACGTGTTGGAAATAACAGCTTGAGATGCCAACTTTTAATGTGAGAAGCCCCATTACGATGATTTAGAGGACGAACTTTACACCAGAGAACGTCTCTCTGTCTCAGTTTGGAATAAACTCCTCTTCATTAATATCACTTTAATGAAAATAGATTAGTTTTTTGCAGAAATATCAGGGGCACAAGAGGGAGAAAATCAAGACTAAACCTGTTTTATTAGCTACATTTGATAACCTGCAGATTTTCTGGTCCTGTATTCTCATGTAGCATCAAAAATATACACAAGTGTTAAAAACTGCAGTTCCTCAAGCGTCCACTAGAGGGTGGCTGCAGAAACACAGGAAACCACATACACACCCATTCAAAAAAGCTCATCTTTACAGCAGAAATAAACATGTTTACAGCCTGGTTTGAAACTGATTTTAGTCTGAATAGGTCATTTCTTTATTTACATTCATTATTCAGGGTGAATTATGCACAACTTTTGGATCCCAAGAGAGAAATTTGGCATAAGTTGGCATCAAAGAGGACACTTCAGACCGTGTTTTGGCTCCCGTACTGTCATGTTATCATGTTTTAACCAGCCAAAGTGGCAGATAAGTGCGGTTCGCCAAATAAGAGGGCACTTTGGTGTGTTTTGGCTCCCAAATGAGCACATTTGTGTAAGTTTGGCGACAAGGAGGGCACTTAAGTTAGATTTTGAATACATGGAGGGGACACCAGCACATGTTTTGGCCAATGACTGTATATAGAATGGACAGCGTGCTTCCGCCTGTCACCGTTCTACATTTTTGAAGCCAAAAAACCCCGTTTCTCTAGCCGCCATTGTGCAGCCAGAGTCTGCGCAGTAGAGAATTTTCGGTGGAGCCAAGTAAAAAAGAGAAATACAAATATTTATTTCTTCTTCTTCAGAAGGTTCAGTCTCCTTTTGGCTCTTTCCTGAAGTTTCTTATATCCCCGATAAAAACTACTCACGAACGGCAGCTGTCAACTATCGTAAAACGAAACTTATATCGCGGTTTTTAACGTCCAATAACTAATGAGAAACTATCTTCTCAGGAAAAAAAACACCTGAACACCATGCAGCCAGATGACATCATCATACTACCTTAGAGTAAAGATGAGAGAAACGTTTCTACGAGGTATCGTAATTTTTTAAAGTTTTCCCAGCTCATATCTGGAATACATGGGGAGGCGGGGCTTATGACCTATACTGCAGCCAGACACCAGGGGGCGGGGCTTATGACCTATACTGCAGCCAGACACCAGGGGGCGGGGCATCTGCTGGAGGCTTCAGTTTGAGCCGAACGTCGTTACGTCCACTCATTATTCAGTCTATGGTTTTGGCCCCCAAGAGAACACTTGGGTACATGTTTTGGCTCCCAAGAAGGCACTTTGGCAAAATTTGGAACCAAGGAGGGTACTTCAGCATATTTTGGCCCCCAAGAGAACACAAAGGCACGTGTTTGGCCCCTAAAAAGAAACTTAGTCACATGTTTTAGCCAACAACAGAAGGCTAAGGTAGATATTTTGGCTCCCAAAAGAAGACTTGGGCACATTTTTGGGCCCCAATGGGCACTCAGGCAAAAGCTTGGAACCAAAAAGGGCACACCAGTGTATTTTTGCTCCCAAGAGAAACTTTGGTAAAAGTTCGGTATTAAGGAGAGTACTTCAGCATACTTTGGCCCCCCAAGAGGAGACTTTAGATAATTTCCCTCCCAATTGAAGACTTAGGCAAATGTTTTTGCTCCCAAATAGGCACTTTGGTATTAGTTTGACCCCCAATGAGGGTACTTTAGCGTATTTTGACCCCCAAGAAGAGACAATGACATGTTTGAGCTCCCATTAGAAAACTTAAGCTTATTTTGGCTCCCAAGGAAAGTCTTAGGTACATGTTCCAGCTCCCAAATGAGTCCTTTTACGTTAATTTGGCACCAAAAAGCCCATTTCACTGTGTTTAGGCCCCTAAGAAGAGACTTCAGCATAATTTGGCTCCCACAAGAAGACTAAGGCACATCTTTTCCTCCCAAATGATTACGTTGGCAAAAGTTTGAAACCAAAAAGAACACTTCAGTGCATTTTGGTCCCAAGAAAAGTCTTAGGCACATGTTTTGTGTCCCAAATAGGCACTTTGATGTAAGTTTGGCCCCCAAGGAGGGCACTTTACTGTATTTTTGCCCCATGAGGATTCCAAATTAAGACTTAGGTACATGTTGGCGTAAGTTTGGCACCAAACAGGCCGTCTAGTGTATTTTCACTCCCAAGAGAAACTTTGCTGTATTTTGGCTCCCAAGAGGAAAATTAAGCATATTTATTCACCTAAGAAATGACTTGTGCACATGTTTTTGCACCGAAAAGGGCACTTCAGTGTATTTTGGCTCTCAAGAGAAGAGTAAGGCACATATTTTGGCTCCCAAATAGGCACTTTGGTGTAAGTTTGGCCCCCAAGGAGGGCACTTCAGCATATTTTGGCTCCCTACAGAAAACGTAAGCATGTTTTGGCTCCCAAATGGGCATTTTCTCATATGTTTGGTACCAAAAAAGGCACTTCAATGTATTTTGGGCCCCATAGAAGGGATTTTAGCATGTTTTTGCTCCCAAGAAGGCACTTTGGTATAAATGTGGCCCCAAAGAGGGCACTTTATTGTACTTTGGCCCCAACGAAGGGACTGAATTACATGTTTTGGCTTCTGAGTGGGCATTTTTACCACACAATCTCGCACAAAAGAAGGCACTCTGGTAAGTTTTTTGCTTCCAAAAAGGCACTTTGGCATATTTTCCGCTCCAAGGACGGCGCTTAAACATGTTTTCTTCAACAACTGGGCCCCCCCTGCCCCTCCTCTGTGCACACTCCTGCTGCTCCTGCCCCTGATCTGAGGAGTAAAAAGCGTCACCTGTTGAACCTGTAACATAGAATAACCTCAGCTGTCTGCTGGCGTTAGGAGTTAACTCATGATGACCCTGATCCTGGCGTGCAGACCAGACGCTGAAGGGTTAAATTAGACCGTAGAGAAAAGCTCATTAGGAGCTCTGTGATAATTCCAAACATTACATAACCAGAGCAGCAGAAAGCAACAACACAGAGTCTGAAGAAAAGGAGCCAAATGTAAGATCTGAGGAGTAAATAACAGGTGCAACATGAGGTTTAAAAACTTCACTTCAGCTCCTCAGACTCACAGCTAGATGGCACCACTTCTTCTCATTTTATCCTCTGACTCACTCAAACTTCACCACACCAAAGATGAAACTAAAGGAAAACATCTCTGAAGATCTTTCACAACTCCAACAAAAAAAATCATCCTGAAAAGTGTTTTTTTTTTTTTTTTTTAAGGTCAGGACAAAGACTTAAAGCAGACACAGCACTTCTGTTTGTCAGAGTAAAGCAGAGAAAGTAGGTTAATACATTCAGAGTCTGAGCAGTGACACATTTCACACCCTCCCTCTTAAACAAACACCTGTAGGTGGAATATAATCATGCCGCAGCTTCACAATAACACTTTGTTTTCTTCATTTAAAGACAAATATTCAGGGTGTTTCTGCTTTAATTCAGATGTAACTTGGATGAATCAGTGAATTAGTTACTGGAAGGAGACCAAACAGGATGAGGAGGGAAATTTCAGGACCTTCCTTCCTTACGGGAAAATGTTTTCCTCACTAGAGTCGATCATCACATCCCGTCATGGAGGAAATGTCTGGTCAGATTCTCATCAGCAGGTTCAGAGGAAGGTGGGTCAGGTCCAGAGAGAGACAGGTATTTACAATCAGAGCAGGTATCAGCCAGGTCAAACTCTCAGCGCTTTCATTTTAAAAACCTTCATCTGAACAGAGTGATGAGAAATAAAAAAAAGACAAATCTGTTCACTCTCTTCACTCTTAGAGCTTTACAATTGTGATATTTTTTTTTTTGCACGGTTATTTCCAGGTTCCCATCTTCTAAGTTTTTAAACAAACTCATTGTAGAACATGAACAGTTTCATTTCCACTACAACTGGGACTGATTTGTACACATTTTAACCACTTTTACCTTCTTTTTTTTATCACTTTTGAAACTTTTTATGCTACTTTTTGAATATTTCCATTTTTTTCACCCAATTTTCTTGCCAAATTTTGTCGCTTTTTGTCTATTTTAGTCACTTTACATTTCTTTTTTTGCCACTTTATGACCATTTTTTGGAATAAACTGATTATTATTTCCACTTTAAACCCCAACTCAATTGCCAATTTTGTTGTCTTAGGTCATTTTGTCCACTTTCTGGTGTTTTTGTTCCTTTTAACACCATTTTGCTACTTTCAGACCTTTTTTTAAGTGTCTTCCAAGTTATTCCTGACTAATTTTTGCTTCTTTTACCCATTTTGGTCACTTTTCACTCTTTTCTTGCAACTTTTGGACCGCAGTTTTGAAACAGTTTTTTGTTCCTTTTTGGCTATTTTTTCATACTTTTTGAGTATTTCCAGTTGTTTTCCCAATTTTCTTGCTAATTTTTGTTGCTTTTTGTCCATTTTAGTCACTTAAAATCATACTGCTGAATAAATGAAATACATTTGTGACCGAATGCGTTTGAATAAATCCCCAATCTTCATTTACCCAGCTAGTTTTATTCTCACGAAGCACCGATTTGTTTTTTTTTTTTAAATCATAATTTTGCTTCCAAAATGTGTTTTTCTTCTCAAATTTAATATTTTTGATTGCATAGTATAGATACAAAATTCTCACAAATTACAGATTTCTGTATTAAAGAATAGTAACTCAGGTAACCGCATCTAAAACTGACATGACTCTGTAGTGGAAGTCACCGCATGGACTCAAAATCACCTTTGCTAACCACCGTACATGACTAAATTTCATCCTTACATCCTGAAAACAATTGATCTAACTGTGATAATTATTTCCTTTGTTGCAATTGTGATTTTTTTGGTGTGTAATTATCTCCAGGTTCCCATCTTCTCTGTTTTTAAACAAACTCATTGTAGAACATGAACAGTTACATTAATTACAGCACAACAACAACAACCCACTACCACAACAACTGGGACTGATTTTTACACATTTTAACCACTTTAACCTTCTTTTTTCACACTTCTGGAACATTTTTTTTATACTTCCTCACTATTTTTCAGAGTCACTCCCAATTTTCTTGCCATTTTTTGTCCTACGTGATCGGTTTACAAATATCAGCTGTTTTTTTTAGGACTCTCACACTTTTAAACACCTTTGAGGTTGTAAATATCTCTGTTTCAGGTCAGTGTTTGTTTCTCCCTCTCTGTCGGCTCATTATTAAAGGGTAACGCTCTCATTAAAGCTGATTAATCTTCTTTTATTGTCTGTGGAAAGGTCAATGAAAGTTTTCCACCGGGGGGGAATAAAAACCTAAAAAAAAAAATCAGAAACCTGATGGAGTTTCTGAACAGGAGGAAACAAATCTGCAGAGAAGAGAAGCTCAGGTTTATATTCACACTCACTCCCACACACACACACACACACACACACACACACACACACACACAGACTCTGGTTTCTGTGCGATGGTGTTTTGTCGTCCTCAAACACTCGCTGAAGGATTTGTTAACGTCCTGACTCGAAGCCTCACACCCTGATTTTTATAACTCTGGAGGGAGAAGTTTCCACTGACTTCACACATTCTTCATCTCATCACAGGAAAAAAAGCTGCTGACCCACTTTCTCTCTTTTTACTGGAATTTTTTTCTATACATTTGATTTTGTCTTATATCAACCATGCAGATCATGTACATTAGTTTATAGAGCTTCATGTGTTTTAAGGTCAGAGTGACGATTTCATGAAACCCTCAAAAAGTGGACAAAGCAGCTTCATGACAAACATTTGAATTTTTACTTTTATCCTGACAGCTCAACTTTTTATCTCAAGATTTGGACTTTTGATCAAAAATATATTTTACTGTTTCCTCAAAATTTTGACTTTTTACCTCAAATATTTGCTTTTTATTCCAAAAATTCTGATTTTTTCTTTCTCAAAATTTCTGACTTTTTTCTCAAAATCACAACTTGTAATTTCATAATTTAGGGTACCTATCTCAAAATTTTAACTTTTATTTCATTATTTTCCACTTTTTTTTTTCTTAAATTAATCTCAAAATTTGACTTATGATTAAAAGACACTTTTTAAAAATTATTTTTGACTTATACTCTCAAAATTTTGACTTTTCATCTCAAAATTTTGACATTTTGTCTTAAAAGTTGAACTTTTTTCTCACAAGTTTTGACTTTTTTTGTCTCAAAATTTTGACTGTCTCAAATTATTGTCTTTTACTTTCAAAGTTTTGGATTTTATCTCAATATTTTGACTGACTTGACTAAAAAAATCAGACTTTTTCTCTCATAATTTTGACTCTTATCTCATGTCCACTTTTTCATCTCAAAATTTTGACTTTTGGTCAAATTTTTTTTTGTTTTTCTCATAATGTTGACTTTTATTATCTAAAAATTCTGGTTTTTAATCTCAAGTTTCAGGCTTTTATTCCCAGAATTTCTAATTTTCCTCTCAATATTTTGACTTTTTGTTTTAACAATTTGACTTTATTTCTCATAATTTCACCTTCTTGCATTTAAACTTCTGACCGTCTCAAAGTATTGACTTTTATTTCAAAATTTTAACTTTTAACACAAAATTTTGACTTTGATTTGGCCCAAAAAACTCTCAACAAAGTCAGGTTTTTATTAAATTTTTTAACTGGCAGGACATAAATAGGCATCCATAACTGTGCCTCACCACATGCTTTGATGAAAACAATAATTTATACACATCTCCTGTGCAAAAATATAAATAATGCCTCAAAATCTTAGTTAGAATGTCGCCCAGTGCAGAACTTTAATGTAAATATTGTTGAAACAAACTGAGAAAAACCCAAAACATTTTGGGGACTTTTCAAAAATCTCCCTGAATTCATTTTACCACCAAAACAGAGGAGATTTTTGGAATAAAGAGAAAGTTTTGTGACTCTATTTTCTGTTTTTTGGAAGTGTAGACAGAAGAAAACCTGATGTGGAGACTTTGATGTTTCACAGGTGTGGAGGCGTCAAACTTCGACTCTTTGCAGACGATTCAGTCGCTTTAACTTTGTCAAACTGAAGAATTTCCTTTCAGCTCTGACTCTGTTATTGTTCTTCGTCCTTGTTGCTTCAGAGTTTCTCTGTTTTCAGAGACAGATGGTGTTTTTAACGGCTGCCCAAAGGAAACATTTGGAGAGGGAGAAGAGTTCAGAGAGTTTGGAAGTTTTTAGGCAAAAAGAAAAGTAGAAAACAGAACGACTCACAGCGGGGCTCGTGGATTAGTCTGAGTCACCAAACTTACAGCGGAGAACGGTGACTTTAAATCCTTTTTGATTTTTTTAAAGTTCACACAGCAAACCTCAGTAATCTCAGTAAACATATCATTTCCACATTAAACCCCACCTATATCGCTAATTTTGTTAACTTTGGTCATTTTGACCACTTTCTTGTGTTTTTGTTTCTTTTTTCACCATTTTTGCCAAGTGTCTTCTAAGTTTTTCGTGACTTATTTTTCGCTACTTTTGGCCATTTTGGTCATTTTTCACTCTTTTCTTTGCCACATTTGGACGACTATTTGCAACAAACTTACTGTTTTCCAAGTTCAATCCCAATTTTCTTGCCATATTTTTTGGCTTTGGCCATTTTTACCATTTTTCAGCTGTTTTTTTTGTCCCTTTTTCCACCATTTTTTGCTAATTTATGAATTTTTTAAAGTTTCCTCCAAATCTTTCTTGCTGATTTTTGTTGCTTTTGTCCATTTTAGTCACTTTTTACTTTTTTTTGCCACTTTTGGACCATTTTTTGCTACTTTTTGAGTATTTCCATTTTTTCCCCCAAATTTCTTGCCAAATTTTGTCACTTTTTGTCTACTTTAGTCACTTTTCATATCTTTTTTGCCACTTTTTTGCGACAAACTGATTATTATTTCCACGTTAAACCCCAACTCTATTTCCAATTTTGTTAATTTCTGTCATTTTGACCACTTTCTGGTGTTTTTGTTCCATTTTTCACCATTTTGCTATTTTCTGACCTCTTTTTAAGTTTCTCCCAAGTTTTTCCTGACTAGAGGAGAAGAGTTCAGAGAGTTTGGAAGTTTTTAGGTGAAAAGAAAAGTAGAAAACAGAACGACTCACAGCGGGGGCTCGTGGATTAGTCTGAGTCACCAAACTTACAGCGGAGAACGGTGACTTTAAATCCTTTTTGATTGCTTTAAAGTTCACACAGCAAACCTCAGTAATCTGCTCAGGACTCAGCGGAAAAAAGAGATCAGAAAAACAACAGAAAGGTTGAAACGTTGGTCGGTTTTTACCTGTGAGGCCGCCGCCGAGGCTCCGTCTGCGAAGGTGTTTCCCATCCTCGCTGAGGTGTCGCTTGAACTTCAGAGCCGGACTTAATCCAAAAGATAACTCAGGGTTACTGGACTTTCTGAGGCAGGAGGAGGGAGGGTAGAGGATGTGGTCCAACTGCAGGGAGAGACGGGAAAATATCACAGAGTTAAAACAGAATCAACAGATTTTAGACCAAACTGGACGTTTCCACCACTGCAGCTTCAGAGAAACTCTTTCAGTTTTCATACAAATTAACTTTCTTATTCCTGCATCATGCAAACTTGATGAAAGTGGACAAACACCAGGCTAAAAAACCTCATTACAGAATAATTTTCTATGACTTTAAATTACAGAATCATGGATTAAATCAGCGACAGAACATAATATCAGTAAAAGAGTCAAAAAACCAGAGAGAACTTTGCGTTTATTGTATAAAAATATGATTTAAAACATGTTAAAAAAAACACTGATGAATAAATCAAATACATTTGTGACTGACTGTGTGATTTGATAAATCCACAGTTTTCAATTACCGATCTAATTTTATCCTCACAAACCACAGATTTTTTAAATCATAATTTTGTTTCCAAAATGTGTTTTTCTTCTCAAATCTAATATGTTTGATTGCATAGTATAGATACAAAATTCTCACAAATTACAGATTTCTGTATTAAAGACAAGTAACTCAGGTAACTGCATCTAAAACTGACATGACTCTGTAGTGGAAGTCACCGCATGGACTCAAAATCACCCCCGCAAACCACCGTACATGACGAAATTTCATCCTTACATCCTGAAAACAATAAATCTAGCTGTGATTATTATTTCCTATATTGCAATACTGATTTTTTGTGTGATTATTTCTAGTTTTCCATCTTCTCTGTTTTTAAACAAACTCATTGTAGAACATGAACAGTTACATTAATTACAGCACAACAACAACAACCCACTACCACTACAACTGGGACTGATTTTTACACATTTAAACCACTAATACCTTCTTTTTTTTATCACTTTTGGAAACTTTTATGTTACCTTTGGAATATTTCCATTTTTTTCACCCAATTTTCTTGCCAAATTTTGTCGCTTTTTGTCTATTTTAGTCACTTTACATTTCTTTTTTTGCCACTTTATGACCATTTTTGCAACAAACTGATTATTATGTCCACATTAAACCCCACCTCTATCACTAATTTTGTTAACTTTGGTCATTTTGACCACTTTCTGATGTTTTTATTCCTTTTTTCACCATTTTTGCCAAGTGTCTTCCAAGTTTTTCCTGACTAATTTTTGCTTCTTTTACCCATTTTGGTCATTTTTCACTCTTTTCTTGCAACTTTTGGACCACAGTTTGAAACAAACTTCCTATTTTCCAAGTTCAATCCCAATTTTCTTGCCATATTTCTTGGCTTTGGCCATTTTAACCATTTTTCAGCTGTTTTTGGTCCCTTTTTCCACAATTTTTTGCTATTTTCTGAATTGTTTAAAGTTTCCTCCAAAATATTCTTACTGATTTTTGTTGCTTTTGTCCATTTTAGTCACTTTTTACTTTTATTTTGCCACTTTTGGACCATTTTTTGCTACTTTTTGAGTATTTCCAGGTTTTATCCCAATTTAAATTACAATTTTTGTTGCTTTTTGTGAATTTTTACTCCCTCAAACTAAGTTTTATTGCTCCTCTTTGCTGTTTTTTCCTCTTTTCTCCACTTGTATAGTTTCTTTTGTAAAGGTAGTTTCTAACAGTTTGTCTCTTTGGTTGAGTAACTCTGGTGTAGAACAGAAAACATCTGCTGAAAAAACTGTATCTGATATTTTGACACATTCAGGTTATAGAAATATTTCACTGTCTGTGATCAGAATATTGCAACAGGACATTGTGTGATTAATGTAATTTGTGATTAATTCCCCAGCCTTACATCCTGAAACTGTTGAAATTCTGAAAATGCTGAAAAACCTGAGTCTGATGTCGTTATTTTAAGACACAAAGCCAAAACTCTC
This sequence comes from Thalassoma bifasciatum, assembly GCA_008086565.1. Classification (NCBI taxonomy): domain Eukaryota; kingdom Metazoa; phylum Chordata; class Actinopteri; order Labriformes; family Labridae; genus Thalassoma; species Thalassoma bifasciatum. The sequence continues at coordinate 64,111 of RPOG01001167.1, forward strand.
CAAACCTCAAACCCCAGAGCTGCCGGGGAGATTCCCAGGATTTCCCCAAATAACGTTTAACACAAAGCTCAGCAAAATAAAACGAGTCAGTTTCTCAATGCGAGACTTGTGCAGCCGCCACGCCCGCTCTTGTTGTTGGCGTTAGAAATAGGCCGCCTCCCCAAATCTTCTGACGGATCATGTTCAGAGAAGCGGTGTCAGAGACGTTCAGGCAGAACCGGTCAGAAGATAATGACCTGGGTACGGAGCTGAGAGAGAACAACAATGCCCGGCAATGAGGAAGAGGCCCTCCCTGAGAATACAAAGATCCACGGGCTCAGAGCGGCGTGTGGAAGGAAATACTTTCTGCTGCGTGATTCACAACCCTGAAGCTGTTACTGACAAACCACAACCATCTCAGTAAACGTATCATTTCCACATTAAACCCCACCTCTATCGCTAATTTTGTTAACTTTGGTCATTTTGACCACTTTCTGATGTTTTTATTCCTTTTTTCACCATTTTTGCCAAGTGGCTTCTAAGTTTTTCCTGACTTATTTTTCGCTACTTTTACCCATTTTGGTCATTTTTCACTCTTTTCTTTGCCACTTTTGGACGACTATTTGCAACAAACTTACTATTTTCCAAGTTCAGCCCCAATTTTCTTGCCATATTTCTTGGCTTTGGCCATTTTTACCATTTTTCAGCTGTTTTTTTTATCCCTTTTTCCACCATTTTTTGCTACTTTTTGAGTATTTCCATTTATTTCCCCCAACTTAAATTCCAATTTTTGTCGCTTTTGAACTATTTTAGTCACTTTTCATATCTTTTTTGCCCCTTTTTGACCCTTTTTTGCAACAAACTGATTATTATTTCCACGTTAAACCCCAAATCTATTTCCAATTTTGTTAATTTCGGTCATTTTGACCACTTTCTGGTGTTTTTGTTCCTTTTTTCACCATTTTTGCCAAGTGTCTTCTAAGCATTTCCTGACTTATTTTTTGCTTCTTTTACCCATTTTGGTCATTTTTCACTCTTTTCTTTGCCACATTTGGACGACTATTTGCAACAAACTTACTATTTTCCAAGTTCAGCCCCAATTTTCTTGCCATATTTCTTAACTTTGGCCATTTTTACCATTTTTCAGCTGTTATTTGTCACTTTTTCCACCATTTTTTGCTCATTTCTGAATTTTTTAGATTTTCCTCCAAAACTTTCTGGATAACTTTTGCTGCTTTTGTCTGTTTAAATCACTTTTCACTCTTTTTTTTGCCACTTTTGGACCATTTTTTGCTACTTTTTGAGTATTTCCATTGTTTTCCCCCAATTTTCTTTCCAAATTTTGTCGCTTTTTAACTATTTTAGTCACTTTTCATATCTTTTTTGCCCCTTTTTGACCCTTTTTTGCAACAAACTGATTATAATTTCCACATTAAACCCTAACTCTATTTCCAATTTTGTTAATTTCGGTCATTTTGACCACTTTCTGGTGTTTTTGTTCCTTTTTTCACCATTTTTGCCAAGTGTCTTCCAAGTTTTTCCTGACTCATTTTTTCGCTACTTTTACCCATTTTGGTCATTTTTCACTCTTTTCTTTGCCACATTTGGACGACTATTTGCAACAAACTTACTTTTTTCCAAATTCAGCCCCAATTTTCTTGCCATATTTCTTGGCTAAGGCCATTTTTACCATTTTTCAGCTGGTTTTTTTGTCCCTTTTTCCACCATTTCCTGACAAACCACAGCGATTCTTCACAGGCTGCCCCGACCTCTGAGAGAACGTTACAGAAGCAGAGACAGAGCAAAGACACAAAAAAGCCAAGAAACCACAGCTCAGTGCTCGTGGACTCTACTACAGTTTCACTTTCTTTGAATAACCCTGAGACCGAGCGTCACGCTGTAATTGATCGTTTGCACAAATGGATCTCATGACCTGAACATGAGAGCCCTGCAAACACGGCTGTTTGTTTGTCTGGAAAAGTCGACATCATAAACTCTAACGGAAACAATAAGTTTTCTGTGCTGAAGCTGCAAAAAACCAGAAATGGTTTCCTCCAATTTTTGCCTGAAAAAATTCTCTTTTCTTCTTTGAATTTTTCCAGTGACTGATATACGGCTTTAGAAAGTTTAGATTCTTCGCCACTAAGTTTGTTTTACAGGCAGCTACACTGCAAAAACTGAAATCTAAGTAAGTCATTCTGTCTTATTTGTAGTAAAAATTGTCTTATTGTTCTTAATTTGAGCCACATTCACCAGACCAGGTCATAAAAATGTCTTATTTCAAGTTTTTTAAGACACAAATGAGGTGTAAATTGCTTGTAACAAGTAAAAAAAAATCTGCCAATAGGATAATTTTATGCTACTTTTTGAGTATTTCCATTTTTTCCCACAATTTTCTCACCAAATTTTGTGACTTTTTGTCTAATTTGGTCACTTTTCATTTCTTTTTTTCAACTTTATGACCATTTTTTGCAACAAACTGATTATTATTTCCACGATAAACCCCAACTCTATTGCCAGTTTTGTTGACTTTGGTCTTTTTATAACTTTCTGGTGTTTTTGTTCCTTTTTTCACCATTTTTGCTACTTTTTGAAAAAAAAACTTAAAGTGTTTTCCAAGTTTTTCCTGACTAATTTTTTGCTACTTTTGGCCATTTTGGTCACTTTTCACTGTTTTCTTTGCCACTTCTTGACAACAATTTACAACAAACTTAGTTTTTTCCAAGTCCAATCCTAATTTTCTTGCCATATTTGTTGGCTTTGGCCATTTCTACCATTTTTCAGCTGTTTTTTGTCACTTTTTTTCCACCATTTTTTGCTAATTTCTGAATTGTTTTTAAGTTTCCTCCAAAACTTTTGTCCATTTTAGTCACTTTTCTCTTCAATTTTGCCACATTTGGACCATGTTCTGCTACTTTTTGAGTATTTCCAGGTTTCATCACAATTTAAATGCCAATCTTTGTTGCTGTTTTTTAGCAATTCTTACTACCTAAAGATAAGTTTTATTGCTACTTTTTGCTGCTTTGCCACTTTTTACCACTTGTATAGTATATAGTTTCTTCTGTAAAGGTAGTTTTTAAGAAAAAATTGTCTTTTTTTCTTTGAATTTTTCCACTGACTGATATACGGCTTTAGAAAGTTTAGATTCTTCGCCACTAAGTTTGTTTTACAGGCAGCTACACTGCAAAAACTGAAATCTAGGCAAGTCATTCTGTCTTATTTGTAGTAAACCCCAAACCAAATTTTGAATAGTCTTAAGAAATAAAAGGTTATTTAGCTTTAAAAGGGTGTATTTGCACTGTTATGCCATTATTTTACCCTCTTTTTGTCATTGACGCATATAAAACATGACATTTTCTGAAACAAGAGACTTAAATCTTTCAAATGTGGTGTCACTGATGAATTTTGAACGTATGCTTCTACAGTTATAAGCTCTGAAACATAACATGGTAAAAAGGCCAAAATTGTGTGAGAACTTAAGGGTTAATTCTGGGTGTTTTATTCTCACGTGATGCTTGGAGAACATTCAGACGGATGTTGTGGCTGACTCTTTAGACTTTCAGGGCATCAAGAAGCAGATCAGAAGAAGGATCAAAGTCATGTGTTGGTTTTGTAAATATTAGTCTCAACATCTGTGACACACCTTGGGTTCAGCTCCTCTCACCTGCTTCCTGTCTGAGCTCGAACCTTCTGCTTTGACAACAGCGCGTTGTTGGTACTGTCCACTCTGAGCGCGGCTGAGGGTGGAAAAGACGAGGAGGAGGTCAGGTTTGATCTCCCTGCATGCATCTCTGCTGCGGGTGAGCGAGGAGGGGCGGTGGGTGAAAGGGCAGGAGCCGCTGCCAAAAACTGCTCGGTGTGTTTGCTGCCTGCTGTGCACACAGGGAGCCAGCAGCTATTGGCTTACAGGGAGCTTTACATGTAATCAAAGAGGCATTTAAAGGCAGCACGCCCACTTTAAAGTCAGTGCAGATGTTCAGACGACTCCTCACCCTCACAGACTTAACATTTCCTGCTTCATATTCCTCCCTCGTCACCGCATCATCTTCCATAATCGACTCATATCGATGCTCGGCCGAACGCGTCAGATGAAACTCAGCAGCTTTGGCATTGGCTGGTTTTCATTGGCTGACATTTGTGTTGTGGAGCATCCACAGAGTCGGGAGAAAGAAGGCGAAAGGTTGCAGGGATTACAAGCTCCGAGTCCTGTGTTTGTTGTCAGATCATTCTCTGTGTTTCCTCAAAGCAGGCAGAAGGAAAGAGCTTTGTTTCCAACCCTCAGACATATTGATGCATCAGAATTAGGTCTGAAGGATTCGCAAAAATAACCAAACTGTGATTATTTGTCTCTATATTGCAATTGATTTAAGGTGCAATTTTAGGTTCTGCATCTTATGTGTTGTTAAAACAAACATGTTTTTGTAAAAGAAAGTTAATATTATTTACAGCTTGACAGCTTTTTGCCTCCTTTAGACCAGTTTTTTTGCTACTTTCCAACAATTTTCCAAGTTTTTTGCCAACTTATATTCCAAATTTCATTGCTTTTGACCATTTTTGCAACATAAAACTGATTGTAATTGCTTCTTCTCGTGGTAATTTTTTACTGTTTTTTGCCTCTTTTGGACCAATTTTTCCTACTTTCCCAATATTTGCCACTTTTCTTGTCAAATTTTCTTGCTTTTGACCATTTTTGCAACGTGAAACTGATTGTAATTGCTTCTTCTTGTGGTCATTTTTCACTGTTTTTTTGTTTCCTACTTCCCGAATATTTTCCAAGTTTTTTTGCCAAATTTTCTTGCTTTTGACCATTTTTGTCACTTTATAATAATTATTTTGCTAATTCTTGTTGTCATTGTCCGCTCTTTTTTGACTCTTTTGGACCAATTTTTCCTACTTTTCTGAATATTTTCCAATTTTTCTGCCAGATTTTCTTGCTTTTGACAGTTTTTGTCACTTTAAAATCATTTTTATTGCTTATTCTTGTGGTAATTTTTCATTTTTTCCCTCTTTTGGCTAATTTTTATTGTTGTTTACCATTATTTTCAAAGTCTTTAACCAAATGTTCTTGCTTTTGACCATTTTTGCAACATAAAACTCATTGTAATAGCTGCTGCTTGTGGTCATTTTTCACTCTTTTATGCTTATTTTGGATATTTTTTTCCTACTTTCCAAATATTTTCCAAGTTTTTTGCAGGATTGTCTAGCTTTTGACAGTTTTTGTCACTTTAAAATAATTTTTATTGCTTATACTTGTTGTAATTTTTCATTTTTTCCCTCTCTTGGGTAATTTTGTTTGTTTGTTTTTAACCAAATGTTTTTGCTTCTGACCAGTTTTGCTTCTTAAAACTAATTGTTGCTCATTCTTGTGGTCATTATTCACTATTTTTGCCTCCTTAAGACCAGTTTTTTTGCTGCTTTCAAACAATTTTCCAAGTTTTTTGCAACTTTTCTTGTCAAATGTCCTTGCTATTGACCATTTTTGCAACATAAAACTCAATTTAATTGCTACTGCTTGTGGTCATTTTTCACTCTGTTATGCTTATTTTGGACAATTTTTTCCTACTTTCCCAATATTTTCCAAGTTTTTTGCCAGATTTTCTTGCTTTTGACAGTTTTTGTCACTTTATGATAATTATTTTGTTAATTCTTGTTGTCATTGTCCGCTCTTTTTTCACTCTTTTGGACCAATTTTTGCTACTTTCTGAAAAATCTCCAAGTTTTTGCCACTTTTCTTGCCAAATATTCTTGCTTTTGACAATTTTTTCCACTTACAACTCATTCTTTTTGCTTATTTATATGCTTCTTCTCACTCTTTTTAACCATTTTTGTTTTCATCTAAATACTTTCCAAGTTTTTTTTTTACCACGTTTTCATGCTTCTGACCAGTTTTGCCTCTTACAAATCATTTTTATTGCTTATTCTTGTGGTAATCTTTTCATCCTCTTTTGTCTGTTTTGCTACTTTCACAATATTTTCCAAGTATTTTGCCAATTTTCTTGTCAATTTTTCCTGCTTTTGACCATTTTTGCCTCTTAAAACTCATTTTTATTGCTTATTCTTGTCTTTTTTCTCTTACCACGGTAGTTTTTAATAATTTGTCTCTTAGTTGAGTAACTCTGGTGTAGAGCAGAAAACATCTACTGTGAAACAGTTTTATCTGGTTTTCTGAGGTTAAAGAAACATTGCTCTGTCTGTGAGTAGAATATTGCAGCAGATTTGATTAAAATAACTTGTTTGTAAAGTCTAAAGATAAGAAAGTGTCTCAGTATACACCGTACGACCCTAAACGTCAGACTTTGACCTCGTGCGTAGATAACAGAGCTGATTTAAAGTCGTGTGCTGGAGTTCACGTCTGTATGTTAAACACCCAAACAAACACGTCTTTTATTTCTTATCTTTCTGTTTAATAATTCACACAGTGATGAAAACAGATGCTCGGATACGTGACAGTGATTTTAAGAGCTGCAGACTTTTATTTAGTCACGTGTGGTCAGGACTCCTGCTGTGCAAAGGTCACTTTAACCCTTTCACAGCCAAACGCTTCTAAATGTTTCAAAATAAACTGTTTTCAGAGACATTTCAGTCCAACTAAACTTTATACTGTGTGAGTGAATTAGATTAAACCCAAATGTGGCCTGCTGCAATATTCTGATCTCTATTTCTTTGACATGATGTGTATCAGAATTAACCTGACACGCCAGACAAACAGTTCCATACATATGAGATATTTCACTAGTTCATCTGGAAAAAAGCCATTGGAATATGATTTTGGAGGCGGGATCTGACCAATTTTTCCTACTTTTCTGAATATTTTCCAATTTTTCTGCCAGATTTTCTTGCTTTTGACAGTTTTTGTAACTTTAAAATCATTTTTATTGCTTATTCTTGTGGTAAGTTTTCATTTTTTCCCTCTTTTGGCTAATTTTTATTGTTGTTTACCATTGTTTTCCAAGTTTTAAACCAAATGTTCTTGCTTTTGACCATTTTTGCAACATAAAACTCAAATTAATTGCCACTGCTTGTGGTCATTTTTCACTCTGTTATGCTTATTTTGGACAATTTTTTCCTACTTAAACTGTGCACGGGGACAAAACCCTTAAGGTCGCCATCTCTGGACAGTCATATATCTACGCACGGAGCTGAGAGTTTGACATGAGGAAGAGAAACATACATTCGTCCTCAGCTGTGTCCAAACACAGACTCTATTTATACTGAAGAGGCTCATACAGATCATCACATGTTTAAATCTTTCAGTCCTCAGGAGACGTTTGTTTTATTATATAACCTCAGACTCAGCTCAAAGCGCCATAAAGAAGGAAAAACTTTCCGTCTGCGACACGTCCTACGACACCATCAGATAAATGCTGGAGGTGAGAGGGAAGTGAGCTTTCAACACTCACTTCCTCACCAGAAGCTGAGTTTACTGAAGAGGAATTTAAGCAACAGTGAAAGATGCTCCTGAAACTGAGTTTTCTGACCAGGATTCAGCTTTAAACTGATCCTCACACACTCACCAGATGATATTTAATCAAAAAACACCAAATGAAATCACACATTTATCCACACTTCTGTCCTTTCCTGTAGTTTTTAGGAACAAACAAGCTCATTAATCATATTTTTTCTTTATTGAGTCGTCTCTTTGACTCTGATGATTAGTTATAGGTTACTGTCCTTTGCAGTTCATGCCCACGTTGTGTAAAAGCTGCGGCTCATCTGTTACGTAACTGTTTTCCGGTCTTGAAGCTCTCTCAGAGTCACAGCAGAAGTTCAGCCTCATCGTTACATCAGGAGGATCAAGTTCACCACATATAAATAAATATATTCATGGAAATCTAAAGAGAGTTCCTGGAATGAATCAGCTTCAACATAACCTGAGATCAGGTCGAACTTCTCAGTATCTGGGAAATTACAGGAGGTTAAAGCTGCACTGGGTGACGTTTACCTAATTCTGGCCGACAAACCAAAATATGTTTCAAAGCCTTCAACGAGAAAAATTCATCAGTGACATCTCATTGGAAAGATTGAAGTCTCTAGTTTCAGAATATATCATGTTTTAATTTGTGGCTAAAGTCCACATCAGGATAAGTGCAGCTGAAAAAAAGTTGACATGAAAAAAATGGAAATTTCTGTGAAAACACAAGTTACTCACAGCTTTTTGTGTTGCTTTTAAAGTCTGCATCCTCTAACGTGTTTTACAGCAGCTTTAACAACCATCAGCTTGTTACCACTGGTTGGAGAAATGATGCAGTAAAAAAGCTGATGCCTGAGGAGAAACTTCACCTTTTTTAAATTATGTAGAGATGAAGTTTGTGTACACAGACAGACGGGAGAAACAGCTGTTACAGATGTTCTCTCTGTGAGCGAGCTACAGCTGCAGAATCTGCTCCTTTTCTTCTTCTTCTTCTTCTTTTTTCAGCCGCCCGTGAAGTTATTCACACGTCCTGGGTGGTCGGGGGAATCACACCAGCTTTGATTTTCAGGCTTTGATTGTTTTGCAAACTACAAAACTGTGATAGAAACAGTTAAATCTAACAACGCCAACATCCCAAAATACACACAAAGAGGATGTTTTGGACAAAGATGTGTTTAAGCTAAGTACTGAACATTAAGGCTGGGCGATTCATCACAAATTAGATTAAATTGCAACATGTTCTGTTGGAATATTCCAATCACAGACAGTGAAATATTTCTATAACCTGAAATGTGTCAAAACATCAGCTACAGTTTTTGCAGCAGATATTTTCTGTTCTACACCAGAGCTACTCAACCAAAGAGACAAACTGTTAAAAACTACCTTTACAAAAGAAACTATACAAGTGGAGAAAAGAGGCAAAAAACAGCAAAGAGGAGCAATAAATCTTGGTTTGAGGGAGTAAAAATGGCCAAAAAAGGAACAAAACTTGGCATTTAAATTGGGATAAACATGGAAATACTCAAAAAGTGGCAAAAAAATGGTGCAAAAGTGACAAGAAGTGACAAAAAGCAACCCAAAAAATGACAAGAAATTCTGATATTTTCACACTCATCAGGATATAGAAATATTTCACTATCTGTGATTAGAAAATTACAACAGGACAACTTGCGATTTAACTTAATTTGCGATTAGTTGCCCAGCCCTATAAAAACCACCAGCTTTGATCTGTTTTTTCCCAAGCAATTCGACATGAATTCTGCTTCTTAAAATAACTTTGTGGTCTTTTATGTCACAAATCCATCGGCTGAAGTTTGAAGAAGAATTTGATGAAGAAGTGTTTTCTGGGTATTTTCCCCCTGGAGGAGGATTCGTGAGCGGTGAGCAGGTGGTTTTGTGAGTCAGAACACCGACAGGTTAAACAGGTCGTCTGGCAACATTTCCATTCAGAGTGAATTGAAATAAGGTCAGCAGCGCCTCAGTCAGAGAAAATGTTTGTTCTTCGTTTGAAGTCAAGTTTGGTCCTGTGAGCTCTGGGATCGCTGCCACAAACGTTAAGTGTGTGTTTGAAGAGCTGTGATGGTAAAAACCGGAATGAAATGTCTTTGTGAGTGAGCTGCTCATTGTCTTTATAATTGGTTCAGAGCTAAAAGTTCTCCCAGCCTCAGCCTTAAAGGGATAGTTCACAGTTTTTAGAGCGAGGTTCTCGCCTCTTTCTCTGTAAAGTCCAGAAGTTGTCAACGTGTGATTGTTGAGTTTGGTTCTACTGTTTTGCCCTCTGAGTCCCATAAACCCAAATAGATGACAAAATTTCTTTTCCTTTTTTTCCCCAAGTAACTTTTTAGGTCTTTTTCTGTCTCTAGTTTGAGAGGAGAGAGGACAGTAAATAGAGCGAGGAATAGGGAAAGAGAGAGGAGTGACACACGGGAACTGAGACCAGCAGCAAATCTGCTCTCCAGATGACAGATCCCATTTCAGCGCCTGTCTCTTTAAGGCCCCTCTATCATTCCAGAACACAACGTTCCGGAACCCAGAATTCCTTAACCCGACATTCTACAACCTAGCAATTAAAAACCTGACATTCCAGAACCGAGCAGCGAGGAGCCGAGGATTCTTAACCCCCAAAATCTAGAACCAAGTGTTCAAGAAAACATCATTCTGGAGCCCAACATTCCAAAAACCAAAAATCTAGAACCAAACATTCAAGAAAAACATAATTCTGCAGCCCAGCATTCTAAAAACCAAAAATCTAGAACCAAACATTCAAGAAAAACATCATTCTGCAGCCCAGCATTCTAAAAACCAAAAATCTAGAACCAAACATTCAAGAAAAACATTATTCTGGAGCCCAGCATTCTAAAAACCAAAAATCTAGAACCAAGTGTTCAAGAAAAACATCATTCTGGAGCCCAACATTCTGAACACCAAAAATCTAGAACCAAACATTCAAGAAAAACATCATTCTGGAGCCCAACATTCCAAAAAACAAGAATCTAGAACCAAACATTCAAGAAAAACATCATTCTGGAGCCCGACATTTTGAACACCAAAAATCTAGAACCAAGTGTTCAAGAAAACATCATTCTTGAGCCCAACACTCTAACAACCAAAATCTAGAACCAAACATTCAAGAAAAACATCATTCTGGAGCCCAACATTCTTAAAACCATAATCTAGAACCAAGTGTTCAAGAAAAACATCATTCTGGAGCCCAACATTCTAAAAACCAAAAATCTAGAACCAAACATTTAAGAAAAAAATCATTCTTGAGCCCAACATTTTGAACACCAAAAATCTAGAACCAAGTGTTCAAGAAAACCATCATTCTGGAGCCCAACATTCTGAAAAAACAAAAATCTAGAACCAAACATTCAAGAAAAACATCATTCTGGAGCCCAACATTTTGAACACCAAAAATCTAGAACCAAGTGTTCATGAAAAACATCATTCTGGAGCCCATCATTCTAAAAACCAAAAATCTAGAACCAAACATTCAAGAAAAACATCATTCTGGAGCCCAACATTCTAAAAACCAAAAATCTAGAACCAAGTGTTCAAGAAAACATCATTCTGGGGCCCAACATTCTTACACCCAAAAATCTAGAACCAAGTGTTCAAGAAAAACATCATTCTGGGGCCCAACATTCTGAACACCAAAAATCTAGAACCAAACATTCAAGAAAACCATCATTCTGGAGCCCAACATTCTAAAAACCAAAATCTAGAACCAAGTGTTCAAGAAAAACATCATTCTAGAGCCCAACATTCTAAAAACCAAAAATCTAGAACCAAACATTCAAGAAAACCATCATTCTGGAGCCCAACATTCTAAAAAACCAAAAATCTAGAACCAAACATTCAAGAGAAACATCATTCTAGAGCCCAACATTCTAACAACCAAAATCTAGAACCAAGTGTTCAAGAAAAACATCATTCTGGAGCCCAACATTCTATAAAACCAAAAATCTAGAACCAAACATTCAAGAGAAACATCATTCTAGAGCCCAACATTCTAACAACCAAAATCTAGAACCAAGTGTTCAAGAAAAACATCATTCTGGAGCCCAACAATCTAGCTTCAATGGTTTTTAAACTAAGCATCCAGATGCCCAGATTTCAGGAGCCAGATTTTCTAGAACTGAGTACTCTAGGTCTAGTAATTCCATAATTAAACGCTCTTGAACCCTAAACTAAACGAACGGGACATGTCAAAAACCCACTTTTCTGGAACCAGGCATTCTAGAATGCAACATTCTGGAACTAAAAGATTCTGGAAGTGAACATTCCGGAACCAAGCAACTAATCCCAAACCCAACATTCTAGAACACAGAGCTGTGGAACCATCTGAACTCATTTTGGGGATTCCTGAAGATATTTGATGGTTTAATACAGGGCTGGAAGATTTATTGTTGTCGTATCTTAATCGAGATGTGAAAATTCGAGATGTGAAAATTCCAGATATTAATATCCCAATATTGAAGATATCAGTGATGTAGATTTTCCCAGCTCCCCCTGCATGTAAAGCTCAGACAGTCACATGATTATTGGTGAATTTCTGTTAATGTTGATGCACTTTACACATCCTGTTATATTATGATGCTTTTAGTTTTCTGAAAAATGCTCAGTTTTCTCTAATCTCAGAGTCATATTGTATCATATTGATATCTAGATTTCTGGCTTTAACATCGAGATATGAAATTTTGTCCATATCGTACAGCCGTAGTTTGATCATTAGTTTAGCTGACTAACAGGCTATGATTAAATTATTTATCCACCTGGTCTTGAATTTATGAATCTGTTTCCTCTGGATCAACGATCTGTGATGACTCTGTTTCTGAGGAGTTTGTGTCTGATTGTTGAAGTTAAATTCAGTCCAGTGTGACCTGGATTTGAAGCAGCTTTCCTGTGATAGATCTCAGATTTAAGTATGAGTGAGAAAGTGTCCGAAGTGTCATAAATTATACAATCAGTGTTTTTCTCAGTTGTGGGCGCAGAGAGGATGTAACAGGGAAACAAAGACAGGACGAGCGAATCAAAGCATCAGCGTACGGCGTCTCTTCCTGCTTCACTGTAAAGACCCTCTCTCTGCCTCTCGCTGCCTCTCGCTGCGTCTCTGAATGATAAAAACAATTTGTTCCCACTTCTGAAAGACGCTTTTATCAGCGTGAGTGAAATGGTAAACAACACTTCCTCACCGTCCTTCAAAGAGAATTAATATCCTGCCGTGTGTTTGCTAATTCTGCGTCTCCGTGTTTATTTTCATGTGGAAATCAGGAGCTCACCTCTTCACCTTATACTAAACAAAGCTTTGTGTTTCTGTGAAGTGTAACGTAAAATAATCACTGAGGGTAACGGCGGCGACGCGTCCACTCGACCTCCTGCATTATTTATGACTCAACCTCGTGTGCCGCTGTTTTTTTTTCTGCTCTTTCATCCTCACATCCGTTAATTTAGAGAATCCAGCTCTTCCTGCTGCTCTGTCTCTTTGTTTTTATATCTTCAATGAAGTTTTCCCTCTCATTTACCAAACCACCCTGTATCACTGCCTACATTTCCCAGCATGCATTGATGCTAATTATTATTTCCTATTTTGCAATTGTGATTTTTTTTGTGTGATTATTTCCAGGATCCCATCTTCTCTGTTTTTAAACAAACTCATTGTAGAACATGATCAGTTTCATTAATTACAGCACAACAACAACAACCCACTACCACTACAACTGGGACTGATTTTTACACATTTAACCACTTTTACCTTCTTTTTTTGTTGCTTTTTGGCTATTTTTTCATACTTTTTAAGTATTTCCAGGTGTTTTCCCAATTTTATTGCTAATTTTTGTTGCTTTTAGTCCATTTTAGTCACTTTTCATTTTATTTTTTACCACTTTCTAGTGTTTTTCATCACTTTTTACACCATTTTTTGATATTTTGTCACGATTTCCCAGGTTCACTCCCAATTTTTTTTGCTAATTTTTGTTGCTTTTAGTCCATTTTAGTCACTTTTCATTTTATCTTTTACCACTTTCTGGTGTTTTTCATCACTTTTTACATCATTTTTTGATATTTTCTCACGATTTCCCGGGTTCACTCCCAAATTTTTTGCTATTTTTTGTTGCTTTTTGTCCATTGTAGTCACTTTTCATTTCATTTTTGTACCACTTTCTGGTGTTTTTCATCACTTTTTACACCATTTTTTGATATTTTCTCACTCCCAATTTTCTTGCCAATTTTTGTTGTTTTTTGTCCATTTTAGTCACTTTTCATTTCACTTTTTACCACTTTCTGGTGTTATCATCACTTTTTACACCATTTTTTGATATTTTCTCACGATTTCCCTGATTCACTCCCAATTTTCTTGCCAATTTTTGTTGTTTTTTTCCCACTTTTGACACTTTTCTGACCATTTTTTGCAACAAACTGACTGTTATCCAGGTTTCATTCTAACTGTCTTGCCATTTTTGTTGACTATGGCCATTTTTTACTACTTTCTGGTGTTTTTTGTATCTTGATTCACCATTTTTGCCCCTTCCTGAATTTTATTTCTAGTTTCTCCCAAGTTTTTCTCCAAAATTTTCTGGCTTTAAGTCACTTTTCACTCTTTTTTTTGCCACTTTTTTGGACCATTTTTTCAGAAAAAGAAGAATAAAGAGTTAAAGTCATTTAAGAGTCATTTAACTCTTTATTCTTCTTTTTCTGCCACTTATGGACCATTTTTGATACTTTTTGAGTATTTCCATTTTTCCCCCCATTTTAATGGGGATAAAACCTGGAAATACTCAAAAAGTATCAGAAAATGGTCCAAAAAAGTGGCAAAAAAAAAGAGTGAAAAGTGACTTAAAGCCAGAAAATTTTGGAGAAAAACTTGGGAGAAACTAAAAACAAAATTCAGGCAGGGGCAAAAATGGTGAATTAAGATACGAAAAACACCAGAAAGTAGTAAAAATGGCCATAGTCAAAAATGGCAAGACAGTTAGAATGAAACCTGGATAACAGTCAGTTTGTTGTGAAAAATGGTCAGAAAAGTGTCAAAAATGGGAAAAAGAAAACAAAAATTGGCAAGAAAATTGGGAGTGAACCTGGGAAAATCGTGAGAAAAGCAAAAAATGGTGTAAAAAGTGATGAAAAACACCAGAAAGTGGTTAAAAAATGAAATTAAAAGTGACTAAAATGGACAAAAAGCAACAAAAATTAGCAAGGAAATTGGGAAAACAACTGGAACATACTCAAAAAGTATGAAAAAATAGCCAAAAAGCAACAAAAAAAGAAGGTAAAAGTGAGTTAAAATGTGTAAAAATCAGTCCCAGTTTTAGTGGAAATGTAACTGTTCATGTTCTATAATGAGTTTGTTTAAAAACAGAGAAGATGGGAACCTAGAAATGAATCTCAATTGCAAACCAGGAAGTAATGATTGTAATTAGATTATTTGTGTAAATGGTTCAGCCCTACAGTAGTTTCTTGTTGGTAATAATCGTTTTTTTCTCTGCTCGGGGAGTTTTTAGCTCAGGGTTGAACAGTAGTTGTGATTCAGAGAGGATAATTGTTGCAGCTCCAGTAAACATTTTTCCAACCTCTTGAAATAACACAGGCTCTGTTTATGCACTCGGAGCTCGCTCTGCAGATCTGTGAACTTTCCTCCGTGAACTCTTGAGAAGGAAAACGCGTTCATCACTCTTTCTCAGGGTCAGCCGCCGCAGAGCCAACCATCCTCAGAGCGACCTCCTCCCCCAACATCTGTCAGCTCCAGCTCTGCTCCTCTCAGGGCCTGAATCTCTCTGCACAGTTTACTCCAGAGTCAAACAGCGCACTTAAACGTCTCACGGCTCAAATCCAAACAGCGGTGTGTGATCTGGACTCTTCACGGGTCGGTATTTTTGGTGCTGACGCTCCGTGAGCTGCAGAAAAGCTCTGAATGCTTCAGCTGAGCCAACGCTCTCTGGGGACTTCAGCTTCCTGTTGATGTGATCCCAGTTAAGAAAATACAGACGTTCTCTCCCTGGTTTGACCATTTTAAGACATGTCGTCTTCAGTATGTAAAGAATTACATCATGCATCATTTCCTTCTCCAAAGAATCTGTTTCCTTCAAATTACAATCTGACAGAGAACAGCAGATTACAGGTTGGTAAGTCCTGAACTAAATGTGGAAGTCTGACTGAAAAATATGACCTCGAGTCCAGTAGACAACGAATAATGTGGCAAAAAAAAAGAGCTGAGTGACAGAAGAGAAACTGGAATTATTTTTACTTCCCTAATTCAATGAAAGAGTCTGAAAATTAAGCCAAACCAGAACCATTAAGTTCTGCAAAAAAACCTGGGCAATGAACCGCAAATTAGATTAAATCACAATCTGTCCTTTTGCAATATTCTAACCAAAGACTGAAATATTTCTACAACCTGAAATGTGTGAAAATATCAGCTACAGTTTTTGCAGCAGATGTTTTCTGTTCTACACCAGAGTTACTCAACCAAAGAGACAAACTGTTAAAAAATACCTTTACAAAAGAAACTATACAAGTGGAGAAAAGAGGCAAAAACAGCAAAGAGGAGCAATAAAACTTAGTTTGAGGTGGTAAAAATTGCAAAAAAGCAACAAAAATTGGCATTTAAATTGGGATAAAACTTGGAAATATTCAAAAAGTAGCAAAGAATGGTTCTGGAGTGGCAAAAAAAGAGTGAAAAGATACTAATATGGACAAAAAGCAACAAAAAAAAATCAAGAAATCTTTGGAGGAAACTTGGAAAGGAGCAAAAATGGTGAAAAAAGTGATGAAAAATAGTGGAAAGTGGTAAAAACAGCTAAAGACAACAGAATATGGCAAGAAAGTAAGAGTGAAACTTGTAAAATAATCGGTTTGCTACAGAAAAAGGTCAAAAAGAGGGAAAAGAAGAGTGAAAATTAACTGAAATTGACAAAAAGCAACAAAAATTTGCAAGAAAATTGGGAGTGAACCTAGAAAACAGTTTGAAGGTGTCAAAAAATGGTGTAAAGGTGGGAAAGAAGAAGCTAATTATGACTTAAATGGGCAAAAACAATAAAAATAAGCAAGAAAAAATTTGGAGGAGACTTAAAAAAATTTAGAAAGTAGCAAAATGATAGAAAAGGGTAATGGAAATTGGTGAAAAGTGGTAAAAATGGACAAAGTCAACAAAAGTCAAGAAAATTGGGATTTAACTTGAAAAAGTATAAGTTTGCTACAAAAAATGATCAGAAAGTGGCCAAGAAAAGAAATTAAAAGTGACTGAATTGAACAAAAAGCAACAAAAATTTGCAAGAAAATTGGGGATGACCCTGGAAAATGGTTTGAAGGGATCAAAAAATGGTGTAAAGGTGGCAGAAAGAAGCAAATTATGACTATAATGGGCAAAAACAGTAAAAAAATGATTTAGAAAATCTTGGAGGAAACTTAAAAAATTAGAAAGGGGCAAAAATGAAGAAAAAAGTGATGAAAATGGAGAAAAGTGGTTAAAATGGGGGAAGTCAACAAAGAGGGAAAGACAGTTGGGATGAAACTTGGAAAATAGTGAGTTGGTTTTTTTTTAAATGGTCAAAAAGGGGAGATGAAAGAAATTAAAAGTGACTAAATTGAACAAAAAGCAACAAAAATTTGCAAGAAAATTGGGAGTGAACCTGGAAAATAGGGAGACGGCATGAACAAAATGGTGTAAAGGTGGCAAAAAAGAAGCAAATTATGACTAAAATGGGCAAAAACAATAAAAATGAGCAAGCAAAATTTTGGAGGAGACTTTTAAATATTCCGAAAGTAGCAAAAATGATGAAAACAGCTATGAAAAATGGTGAAAAGTGATAAAAATGGGGGAAGTCAACAAAAAGGGAAAGAAAATTGGGATGAAACTGGAAAATAATCAGTTTGTTGCAAATAATGGTCAAAAAGTGGCAAAAAAAGAAATGAAAAGTGACTCAAATGCACAAAAAGCAACAAAAATCAGCAAGAAAATTGGGAGTGAACCTGGAAAATAGGGAGACGGTATGAAAAAAATGGTTTAACAATGGCATTCACGAGTGAAAAATGATTAAAATGGCCAAAAAGTAACGAAAATTTGCAACAAATTTTATGGAGAAAACTTGAAGAAATTTAGAAAGGGACAAAAATCATGAAAAAAGTGATTAAAAAAACATGGAAAGTGGTAAAAACGGTCAAAGTCAACAGATTATGGCATGAAAGTTGGAATGAAATTTGGAAAATAGTGGATAAAAAGAGGGAATATTGTCAAAAATACATCTTTCAAACGAGGTGTCACCAATGAAATTTGACTTTATCATTCTTCAGTTCGAAGGTTTAAAGACATAGAATGGTAAATGGACAAGAATTAGCTGGGAACTAAAGGGTTAAGAGAATGAAAAATGCTCAACATATGAAGTAAGACGCAGGTAAACACTGAGTTTTTCTGACTTAAAGAGCAGAAATCAGCTGTTAGACTCTCACCTTACATCCCTCTGATGACGAACACGGACACGCAGGTAAATTCCGACCCAGAGACATGATGAATAATTTTATTTCCCACTTCACAGCTCGGTCATTTCCCAGCGTTGATCTCACGGCTCACTCACACACACACACGGAGCAGAGAAGTCAAAAATCAAACCCTGGAGTGAGCGACTGCACCGTAGGAGTGAAAAGAGTCTTAACCAGATTGTCTTAATCCTCTTAGCCACGAAGCATCGACTGCCGCTGCGCCTGCGACCCTGAAGCAACCTGAAACAAACGTCTGCTGGTCCAGGGCCACGGCTCGGGAGCAGACCATCGCACGCTCCCAGAGTTAAATATTGTCAAAGTGAAGCAAATATTGATACTCGAGCAGGCGCTGGTGCAACGTGTGACACACGGACGCCCTTCCAACTTTAGGGAATAAACTGGAGGATTACTGCAGATTTAGAGCTGTCAACAACTTCATTTTAGTGTTTGAAATTAGGAATTACCTCCAAAAATACTCCTCTTTCAAACCCTTTGACTTGTGTTGCCACATTTTCATCAGAGTTTCCATCCTCTGTGTATAAAAGGCAGATTAAATGACATCAGTGTGCTGTTTGAGTCATTGTTGTCTTACATTAAGCACCACAACGCCACACCCAAAAAGCAAGCATCCAAAGAACTGAAACTCTCTCCATCCTCATCATCAAATTACTCTCAAGCCTTTTTGTTTGCATCAAGTGAGAAAAATACAAAACGAAAGCAATTAGACGTTTTTAAAACTCACGTAAAACACTTGAAACAACCTCTAACACTTTCAGTCCATATGTGTTAAAACAATGAGCTGCTTCCTGACTCTGGCACAGCCCCAAACATTATGTTAAGTCTCCCAATATGTTGCATAACATGAACAAACACAGCAGGGATCAGTGACCACGCTGACCCTTAAAGTGTTTACAACCATGAGTGAAGCACTTCAGGACAAAAGAGGCTGAAATTAGCAACAACACCTTCATATACGACCTTTCAAAGACCTTAAAGCTCTTTATCACTCAAGTCTCATCTTTTCTTTTTTGTTATTTTCTCTCTAGAGAGTCAGAAATTACACCTAGAAAGCTCATTGTCTTAAAGGAACTGTTTTAATTTTTTTCTCTTGCACAAATAGTTGAAGAGTTACGGTAATGAAAACAGCTTGGACTGGACCTTTCAATGACCTTAAAGCTCTTTATCACTCAAGTCTCATCTTTTCTTTTTTCTTATTTTCTCTCTAGAGACTCAGAAATTACACCTAGAAAGCTCATTGTATTTAAGGAACTGTTTTAATTTTTTTTTTCTCTGGCACAAATAGTTGAAGAGTTACGGTAATGAAAACAGCTTGGACTGGACCTTTCAAAGACCTTAAAGCTCTATATCACTCAAGTCTCATTTTTTCTTTTTTCTTATTTTCTCTCTAGAGAGTCAGAAATTACACCAAGAAAGCTAATTGTCTTTAAGGAACTGTTTTAATTTTTTTTTCTCTTGCACAAATAGTTGAAGAGTTACGGTAATGAAAACAGCTTGGACTGGACCTTTCAAAGACCTTAAAGCTCTTTATCACTCAAGTCTCATCTTTTCTTTTTTGTTATTTTCTCTCTAGAGAGTCAGAAATTACACCTAGAAAGCTCATTGTCTTTAAGGAACTGTTTTAATTTTTTTTTTCTCTTGCACAAATAGTTGAAGAGTTACGGTAATGAAAACAGCTTGGACTGGACCTTTCAAAGACCTTAAAGCTCTTTATCACTCAAGTCTCATCTTTTCTATTTTCTTATTTTCTCTCTAGAGAGTCAGAAATTACACCTCAAAAGCTCATTGTCTTGAAGGAACTGTTTTAACTTTTTTTCTCTTGCACAAATAGTTGAAGAGTTACGGTAATGAAAACAGCTTGGACTGGACCTTTCAAAGACCTTAAAGCTCTTTATCACTCAAGTCACATCTTTTCTTTTTTGTTATTTTCTCTCTAGAGAGTCAGAAATTACACCTAGAAAGCTCATTGTATTTAAGGAACTGTTTTAATTTTTTTTTCCTCTTGCACAAATAGTTGAAGAGTTACGGTAATGAAAACAGCTTGGACTGGACCTTTCAAAGACCTTAAAGCTCTATATCACTCAAGTCTCATCTTTTCTTTTTTGTTATTTTCTCTCTAGAGAGTCAGAAATTACACCTAGAAAGCTCATTGGGCCTCATTCACAAAACGTTTGACGCACAAACCTGTGATTCATCAAAGTTTTCTTACCTGAATTTCTTCTTACTTTGCGAACAAATTTAGAACCACCTCAGACCATGCGTACGCACAAATAATGAATGATCAGCTGTTTATATAACTTAAAACACAAACTCTTTTCACTAAAAACATAACATTTTAAAACTACTTTCGGTAAAATAAAAAAGCCTTAAATAGAATTCATTAATTAAAAACTGTGCATTGACTAAATTTATGAAATAACGATGAAACTGACACATTTTCGTCTTCATCATGCTTATAATATTAAATCTTAAATTGAAATACTTAGTTTAGAATACAAATATGATACTGTGCATATCAGAATGTCACATTATTTTATGTTGATTAAATCATCGACTGCTCTGACAAACAGTTTTTAAAAAGTTGTGCAAACTGAATGAAGACGTAAAGTAATTTGCGTCTTCTTATGATTTCAAACATTTTCTGAGTAAATAACGCACACAGCTCAGCTGTTCACTCAGATTTATTTACCTGTTTGTAAAAATATCCAGCAGTTTTTACTCCATTGGCAGATTATTTTACTTGTTTCAAGCCATTCAGATGTCATTTTTTGTCTTTAAATGACTCGAAATAAGGTGTTTTTTTTCTGGGCTGGTCAGTTGATTGTGGCTCATATCAAGGATAAAAAAAAAAAAATGATTGAACT
The DNA here is from genome assembly GCA_008086565.1 of Thalassoma bifasciatum. Classification (NCBI taxonomy): domain Eukaryota; kingdom Metazoa; phylum Chordata; class Actinopteri; order Labriformes; family Labridae; genus Thalassoma; species Thalassoma bifasciatum. The sequence continues at coordinate 84,856 of RPOG01001167.1, forward strand.
ACCTAAAGCTTTCCTAACTGGTTCATAGTATGTAGAAGGCATCGGGCCTTAAATACCAAGGTTTGCCCATAGCTTCAGTCGACCAATCAGAGTGAAGGGGGAAGCCTTAAAGAGACAGAGGCTGAAATTAGTGTTTTCTTAAACACCAGAGAGAGAAAACTAGTGATTTATATGATTTGAAAACCATAAAAAGCTGCATTATGGAGACTTAAAAAGCACGATAGATCTTCTTTAAGTCCTGAGCACCAGCTTCATTTCACACAAAGAAAAGCTTTCACCAAGCAGAGATATTTAATAACAACATCATGCAGATTTTTTTTCTTTAGAGACAGAAACAAGCTCCTACAAGACCACTCAGTTTTTTTTATTACATAACAGTTTTCACAGCTCTGTAGTACTCCAAGTGAACCTCGTGTGTTGGCGGACGAAGCAAATCAGTATCAGGAGTATTCAAGCTGAAACACAAACAAATATTCACGACAGACGCACTGAGATCTGCAGCTTTAAAGCATGTTTTGAAGCAAAGACGCTGGAGAATACGTTTGATATCCGAGCAAACAAACAAACATCCCGCTGATCTAAACACCTCGGCTCTAATCTAGAAACTAGTGGAGCTGTTTTAATCCTCCGGTTAATGCAGTTTACAGAGAGCCAAGTGTCACACATGGTTAGTTCTCCTCTCAACAAACTCATTACTCACTCAAAGCAGCCAGCCGAGTGCTGAGGAGGAATTTACTCCAATGGAAACATTTCTTTCTTTTTGTGTGTGGGGTATTGGTTTTCAACACTTTCTCATTATTGATTTCACTTTGAGTGAAGCTGTTTTTGCTTCTTTTAAATAATGTCACGGCTCTGATTCTGTTTTCAGCTTCATGAGGCTCAACAAAAATGAATCGACACCAAATCATAGCTCTAAAACAAGGCAGAATACTTTCTTAGAGTCTCATTAAACAGATTCTGTTCTTATTATTTGGAGATTTCACACATTTATCTTAATCTTTGGAGCTCACTTTCACACCCAGCAACACTTAAATGTCAACAAAGTGCCTCGTTTTCTGCCCGTACAAGTCTGATATTTACGACTCTGAAACTCATATTGTCTTCATCTGTTGTCGCTGAAATTGCTTCTTCCTACGTTTTAATTCCACCAGCGAGTTATCTAACGTGTTTATCCACTGCGCTAATGCTTTAACAGCTTTGCCTAGAAAAGAAAAGCCAACTATCAACAAACGAGGAGCAGCTGAAAAGGTGACAACAACAAAGAACCAAAAAAAAGCCAGAGCGCTAACTCAGCAACATTTACACCTACGCACTTTTCATGCAACAGCAGGTTTTTTTATTTCTTAGAATTTAGACCTTAAAGGGACAGTGGGGACTTTTTTAGTCGTCTTCAGAAAGTCTCATTTCAAGATATCAGTCTGATCATAATCAACAATTTAAAATTAGATTATCCAAGCTAAGAAAGGTTTATTTCTAAACACTAATTTAACTCTAAGATCTGGTTGAACTGGACGAGATTGATTTACAGCAAGTCAAAGTTTCCATGACAACACCACACCGGCTGACAAAGTTTATCAGTAAAAAGAGAGATCTGTGTTTTTCTCTGCTGACAATGATTTCTGTGATTTATTTAGTAGAAATGGTGGAAACAGGAGCTGGACTGGAAAGGAAAAGAACAAAAAAGCAGAAGAAAGATAAACATGAGAGTGATAGAGCACGAGCTAAAGGCTGAAACTGGAGAGAAGGGCTGAACATGAGCTGAAAGCTCAGATATGGGCTAAAGGCTAAAATGTGAGATAAGGGCTAAAAGACAACCTAAAGGCTGAAGCACCAGCTTTAGGCTAAAACAGGAGCTAAAGGCTATGACAGGAGCTAAAGGCTAAAACAGGAACTAAAGGCTGAAGCATGAGCTAAAGACTAAAACAAGAGCTAAAGGCTAAAACAGAAGCTAAAGGCTATGACACGGGCTAAAGGCTAAAACAGGAGCTAAAAGCTATGACACCGGCTAAAAGCTAAAACAGGAGCTAAAGGCTTCAACATGTCCTCGAGGCTGGAGCATGAGCTAAAGGCTGAACATGAGCTTAAGGCTAAAACTTGAGCTAACGGCTTAAACATGGACAGAACACTATGACGCCAGATAATAGCTAGAACACCAGTTAAAGGCTAAAACAGGAGCTAAAAGCAAAAACATGAGCAAAAGGCTAAAACACAGGCTAAAGGCTTGAACACGAGCTAAATGCTAAAAAAGAGCTTGAGGCTATGGACTTAAGGCAAAAATATGGGCAAGAGGCAAAAAGCTCAGACATTAGCTAAAGGTTAAAGCATGGGCTCAAGGCTAAAACAGGACAACATCTTGAGTATCTGCTGCAGAAGGTTGGATCTGCTGAAACTGTTTGTTCGATTATTAATATTGAATCAACTTTATCGTTTAGGCTTTCTGGTCCCTAGAACTGTTTTTTAAAGTCTCAGTTTCTTTTCTTTTTGTTTTTACCTGTAAGTTGTTTCACTGTCAGCAGCAGCTTTAAGATCATTGTTTTGAAATTTAACTGTTGGCTTTGGCAGCGAACGCCAACGCCACGCTGCTTCTTCTCTCCAGCTCCACCCCTGAGAAAAACATTCATGTCCTGCCATGCACTGAAGATAATCCTCCTAATTATCAAGTGCAAACCACACACACACACATGCACGCACACACACACACACACACACCTGATGTCATAAAGACGAGCTGAGTAAACCTGGCATGTGGGAAGAAAGCGTCTCTCTGGAGAATATCTGGTCATGTTTGTTGCAACACGTCGGCTGAAGTCAGCAGAAATCGACTTCCTCACCTCTTGCTTTCATCAAAAGTGTAACTTTCACAACTGAAACGAACAAATCTATGAGACACCGAACCTCTGTGGGAAAAACAGACCCGTCACCGCGGCTGAGAAAAATGAACGTCAGAGAAAAGGAAATATCTGGGTCCAGCTAACACACTTGGCAGTTCCCACAGTCTTGTTTACACAACAGGAGGCAGAGAAAGTATGGCACACAGGATTTATGGTTATGAGGGGCATAAAGGCAGCTGGGCTTCTGAAAAACAGGCTGATAAACACACTGACAGATTGTGTACTTTGGCACGCAGTGTGACCGTATCAGAAGAATCATAAAAACAGTTAAAGCTCAGAATTAGAGAAGTCGTCCTGTTGATACTTGAGGAGGCTGAAGTAGGGATTTAAATCAGAATGCAATATTTGCAAATCCTGTTTAACCTATGTTCAACTGAATACACTATAAAGACAAGATATTATTATCACATTCCTAAAAAGCTAAATGGCCAGGTTCACCACTTTGTCAACAACTGCGTGAGCAAATAGTCCAACAGTTTAAGAACAATGTTTCTCAACTTTGTCCAACTGCAGGAATTGATGGATTTCATCATCTACAGACCATAATATCATCAAAAGATTCAGAGAATCTGGAGAAATCTCTGCACGTAAGCAGCAAGGCCCAAAACCAACATTGAACGGCCGTGACCTTTGACCCCTCAGGCGGCGCTGCATTAAAAACCCACATCATTGTGTAAAGGATATTAGCACGTGGGCTCAGGAACACTTCAGAAAACCATTGTCAGTTAACACAGTTCATCACTACATCTACAAGTGACAGTTCAAACTCTACCATGCAAAGACAAAGTCAGACATCAACAACACACACAAATGCTGCAGAACTCTTTTTGGACCATGTTTTTTATTTTTTTTTTGTATAAAAATGACTATTATCTAAGTTTAATCCAAACCTTATTGTCATTTTTGTTGGCTGTGACCATTTTTACCACTTTTCATTTATTTTTTCTTTACTTTTTCCATCATTTTTTATTACTTTCTGAAGTTTTCAAAGCTTCCTCAAAAATTTTCTTGCAAATTTTTAGGGTTTGTGGGCCATTTTTGACACTTTTGGACCTTTAGCTTACTTTTTGAGTGTTTCCAGGTTTTGTCCCAATTTAAATGCCATTTTTTGTTGCTTTTTTTTTTGCATTTATTACGACCTCAGACTAAGTTTCATTGCTGTTTTTGCCTCTTTTGTGCTGCTGTGGTCTAACGAGTCCACATTTAAACTCTTTTTGGAAATCATGGACGTGGTGTCCTCTGGGCCAAAGAGGAAAAGGACAATCAGGATTGTTCTCAGCACAAAGTTCAAAAGCAGCATCTGTGATGGTATGGGGGTGTGTCCCAGTATCTGTGAAGGCAGCATTAATGCTGAAAGGTACAAACAGGTTTTGGAGCAACATCTGCTGCCATCCAAGACACTTTGTCTTTTTCAGGGACGTCCCTGATTATTTCAGCAAGACAATGAAACCAAGACACATTCTGCTCCTGTTACAACAGCGTGGCTCTGTAGTCGAAGAGTGCAGCTTAATGTTGTTAATCAACAAGAATGTGAAAGAATTCCAGCTCCAAAGCTTCAACAATTAGTGTCCTCAGTTCACAAACACTTATTGAGTTTTGTTAAAGGAAAGGTGATGTAAGTGAGTGAGGGAATATCTTTACGTTGTTTATTTAAGTCTAACACAACATCCCAGCTTCACTTGAGTTGAGGTTGTATCATATGGAGATCAGATTAAGGATTGAAGGTGAGATAATCTCCACCTCTGATTCTGTCCGTTACTAAACACGGTGGAAACTTTCTCTCCTCTGAAACTCTGCACTAGGCTAAGTCTGGAGAGGTGACGTCATGTGAGTTCCCAGAAGACTTTCCCTCTTTAACTCCCCTGCTGTAACCCAAAGGTCGGAGGTCAGGGTCGGCTGATTAACCCTATAGTATTACTCACTGGAAGCGCTGACCTGCTCCGTGGTGACACCTCAGAGCAGCAGGTCGGGTTTCATCTTTTCAAACTGACATTTCAGAGAGAGCAGGAGGAGAGGTCGAAGAGTTTATCCAACACATCCTGCTCCCACTGGCTGTTAAACCACATTCAAATTCATGTAGTCAAACCATTTCTGCAGCCATAAAAGGACTAAAATCACATATACGCCCAATAAAACATGGATTTGATGGTTTTTAGAAAAATATAGAGAGGAAAGGTCGGTGGAACAATCAGGGAACTGAGAGAGATGATGAGCCCATACTCATAAACTCTATTTCAATCGAGGTGATCTCCTGTTTTATGGTGGCGTGTCCTTAAAGGCAACAAGGTTCATATACAGTTGTGCTCATAAGTTTATATAACCCGGCAGAATTAAAGACTTCTTGGCCATTTTCAGAGAATATGAATAACAACAAGAGAAACTCCCAAAACAACCCCCAGTTCTTAACAGTGTGTATTTCCCCCTTTAACATCAATGACAGCTTGAAGTCTTTTGTGCTCGTTGTGGATGAGGGTCTTTATTTTCTCAGATGGTAAAACTGACCATTCTTCTTGGCAAAAAGCCTCCAGTTCCTGTAAATTCTTGGTCTGTCTTGCATGAACTGCAGGTTTGAGGTCAGGAGACTGAGATGGCCACTCCAGAACCTTCGCTTTATTCTGCTGTAGCCAATGGCAGGTCCTAAATGTTGTCTTTTCATCTAAAATTTTTCACTTTTCAATATCAAGAATAGGACGTCTTCTCTAAAATAATGACTTTTTATCTCAAAATTTTAACTTCATCTCAAAATTTTTTTTTTTTCCTCCCTTTTTTTGTCCTTAATCTCAAATATTGGACTTTTCTCGAGGTTTGACTTTTAATCCCAAACTTTGACTTTTTGCTAATTTTGACTCCCCAAGATTTTGAACTTAAAATCTCATAATCCAACTTCATATCTCAGATTTTGACTCAGTTACCCCCAAATTCAACTTTTTGTCTTAAAATTTTGACTTAATCCTGTCAATTTTTTTCTTTTGAACCCAATGTTTTGGAGGTTTTTTTCAATCTCAAAAATTTGGATTTTTTTTGTCTCAAAATTTTGACACTTTATCTCAATTTTTTTCTTTCATCCCAAAAATTTGGATTATTTCCCCCCTCTATTTTGCAAAATTTCAACTTTTATCCAAAAACCTTGACTTGTCCTTGTGTTTTGGATCATTGTCATGTGTGAACGTCCAAGTACGTCTCATGTGCAGCTTCTGGGCTGATGAGTGTAAATTTTCCTCCAGTATTTTCTGATAACATGCTGCATTCATCCTTCATTCATCAGTTCGGACCAAGTTTCCTGAGCCTTTGTAGCTCACACATCCCCAAAACATCAGTGATCCACCTCCGTGTTTCACAGTAGGAATGGTGGACCTTTCATCATAGGCCTTGTTGACTCCTCTCCACATGGAACAATGTTTATGGTTGTGGACAAAAAGTTCACTTTTGCTCTCATCACTCCAAATGACTTTGTTCCAGAAGTTTTGAGGCTTGTCTCTGTGCTGTTTGGCGTATTGTAAGCAGGAAACTTTGTGGCATTTGTGTAGAAATGTCTTTCTTCAACCCATTTTTTTCTTCAAGTGCCTCCTTATTGTGCATCTTGACACAGCCAGACCACATTCTTTCAGAGATTCCTGTATTTCAGCTGAAGTTATTTGTGGGTTTTTCCTTGCGTCCAGAATAATTAAACTGGCTGTAGTGGCTGGAATTTTTTTTTCAGAATATTTTTCAAGCTTTTTGCCATTTTCTTGCCAAATTTTCCAAATTTTTGCCACTTAAAACTCATTTGTATTGCTTGTTCTTGTGGTAATTTTTTCCACTTTTTTGCATCTTTTGGACCATTTTTTGCTTCTTTCAAAACATTTTCCAATTTTTTTGCAAATTTTCTCATTTTTGACCATTTTTGCCAAATCAAAACTCATTTTTATTTCTTATTCTTGTAATTTTACTAGTCTTTATTTCCCCTTTGGACCATTTTTTTTGCTACTTTAAGAATATTTCGCAGTTTTTTGCCATTCCCTTGCCAAATGTTCCTTCTTTTTGACCATTTTTGCCACTCAAAACTCATTTTCATTGTTTATTTTTGTATTTTTCCAATCTTTTTTGCCCCTTTAGACCATTTTTTTGCTTCTATCAAAACATTTTCCAAATTTTTTGCAATTTTTCTTGTCAAATTTTCTCATTTTTGACCATTTTTACCACTCAAAACTAATTTTTATTGCTTATTCTTGTGGTAATTTTTCCATTTTTTTCTGCATATTTTGGACCATTTTTTGCTCTTTCAAAGCATTTTCCAAATTTTTTGCAATTTTTCTTGTCAAATTTTCTCATTTTTGACCATTTTTGCCACTCAAAACTCATTTTTATTGTTTATTTTTGTATTTTTTCCAATCTTTTTTTGCCCCTTTAGACCATTTTTTGCTTCTTTCAGAATATTTTACAAGTTTTATGCAATTTTTCTTGTCAAAATTTCTCCTTTTTTGACCATTTTTGCCACTTAAAACTCACCTTTATAACATATACTTGCCTTTTTTACCACTTCAACCACTTGGATGTTTTCTCTTACAAAAGTAGTTTTAACAGTTTGTCTCTATGGTTGAGTAACGTTGGTGTAGAACAGAAAACATCTACTGCAAAACAATTTTATCTGGTATTCTGAGGTTAAAGAATTATTGCACTGTCTGTGACTAGAATATTGCAGATTTTATGTAAATTGGGATTAATTTCCAAGCCCTACTTGAATCTAAATTCTTCAGTAGCTCCCACCTCAGGGTAAGAAACTGATGTTACATAAGTGTCTGTATTTTCCCACTGCCTCTGTGAGACCTCATCCACTTAAACACACCTTCAGCCTGCAGACAGACTGTGTGTGATTATGTTTGAAACATGTTAATAAGTCAGGTCGAAGTATCAAACACACCCTAACACACATTAAGTTGTGTTGTGTTTACACCAGCCAGTCCAACCAGTCTGCAGAGTCTGAGCGCTGGTGTAAACGAAAACGGCTGAGACGAGCGTTTTATCTTCCTCATTCTCTTTAACACATCTGTTTCCTGAGTCAACACATTAACAGGAGCTACTGAAGACGCTTCAAGAGTTTGGTTTGGACCATTCAAGTCCAACCGCCACATTTAAAGAGCTGCACGTTCACTGCTCTGAAATAAAAACACATCCTCAGAGGCTGTTTGTCGTCGTTATACGCGGATGTTTTGATGGTTAGAGGGTGTGAAACAAACACGCACGAGAGCTGAAACTGGAGTTTGAGAATTAATAAACATCCCTGAGTTATGAAGGCATCCAACTGAGGCTTTTTTTAACTAGTTAGAGTACACCTGCATCCTTTCAAAATAAAAGCAGAATTTAGCAGAAAGAGGAAGAACTTATTCTATCCCTTCATTATAAAAGCATGGACGTGATCCTTGCATCCATTTATAGTAGTACTGTTAAAGATAAAGGAGAATCATTCCTTCACAATAAAAGCAGATAATTATAGCGTCCTTTCACAACAAAAGCCCCTTTACAAACAATATCTCTGGCAAAACATCTGGCATATCTTCTTGAATAGAGGGTCTTGGTTTTTACCGTTTTTACTGTGTTTTTGTTTTTTTTTTAAAACTAGTTAGAGTACACCTGCATCCTTTCAAAATAAAAGCAGAATTTAGCGTAAAGAGGAAGAACTTATTCTATCCCTTTATTATAAAAGCATGGAAGTGATCCTTGCATCCATTTATAGCACAGTGTTAAGGATAAAGGAGAATCATTCCTTCACAATAAAAGCAGATAATTATAGCGTCCTTTCACAACAAAAGCCCCTTTACAAACAATATCTCTGGCAAAACATCTTATATCTTCTTGAATAGAGGGTCTTGGTTTTTACTGTTTTTTTTAAACTAGTTAGAGCATCTTTTCAAAATAAAAGCAGACGTTTTACAAACAAGAACAATGAAAAAGATAAAGCTTGTGTCTTTTTATAGAGATGGCTGCAGTTGTAATTATGTCAAGCAATTTTTTTTGCATTCTTACAATAAAAGTATGGAAATTGTCTGTAAAACATAGGTAGCATAGTATTCAAAAACATCACAAATGTTTTTTTTTCCTGAAGCTAAAACAGGGAATAGAAAAACACCCACAAAAAATAATATTTGATAAAGTTATAGTACAAATTCAGCATTAATCTTCTTTTAATGAATCTAGTCTTATTTGGGGAATCTGAATCTGCTGCCTAACATATCATCCTACTTCTGATTAAAAAACAACAGATTTTCCCACCCAAGGCATCCCTGTGCCTCAGCGACTTGTTACAGTTTATACAATTAGAAAAGATCAAATATTCACTGAGAGGAACCAGGGACAAATTTCATAACGCCTGGGATCCAGTATTTAAATACTTAAACGAACTTGAAACTTTACCGGATATTGCATAGAGGAGGGAAACTGAAGGAGTTATTTTATTATTTTAACTGACACTCTCTGTACAATTTGTGTTTGTAATTATCATTACTATATATTTTTATTATTATTTATTTATTTATTTATTTATTTTTAATATATATACTGCAGAGGAGTGACACCATGTGTTCTAGGTTGGGGTGGGGGGTTTATTGTCTTGTATTGTTTTGTTTCTGGAACTGTTTTATTTTATTTTACATATATTTTGTGTTGAAAAAAAAAGTGTATGATCAATGCCAATTTCTCATTAATAATTGTGAATTAATAAAAAAATATTAAAAAAAAAAAAAAAAAAAAATTTATTCCCAGTGTTTTTTTTTTTGTTTGATTGAAATTCAAGAAATTAACTGTTTTTGTTAAAGGAATCTTAACATTTTTATATAGAAAATGATGTAATCAGAGTGAAATGTTTGTGTTTACCTTCTCATCCTCGTCTTCATCACTCTCTCCATCCTCTGCTGTGTCTTTCCCAAAGTCTGAGTTGTTTCCATCTTCTTCTTCTGCAGAAACTTTGATGTCCATCATGACTGCAGACATTTCTTCTTCTCCTTCAGATAAAGTTTGTGACCCTGATGAAGACACACTCCCACAGTTTTCCTCCACCTCCATGTCTGTGTGTAAGATCTCAGACCTTAAACTGAGGTGAGCAGCTGTGATTAACCTGAGCTCACACCTGTCCGCTCTCTCTCTGAGCTCATGCTGCTGAAAAAGCTGCAAACACCGACAGGAAAAAGCAGAAAAGTCACGACGCAGTTTGAGTCAGTTTCTGTCGGTGATGAGAGAAAAATCCTCTCGGAAACTTCTCCTCTTTATTCCTTTTTCTCTTTATTCTCTCATTTTTCTTCCTCTCCCACAGGCTGAGCCCACGCTGCTGTCACCTCTCTCTCCGAAATGCGCCCGAGCGCAGCCTGCAGCCCGGACTAAGCCCCGCCCACAGCGTGGGAACTGACCAATCAGAGAGCAGCATCCATCAGACCAAATAAAAACACCTCTGATATTTAAGAGGAACAGTTTGTGACTCAGGTTTAAAAGCTTTATGTCATTTTTTTTTCAAGTTCAGACATACAAACACAGATAACAGTGTCATGAAGTGATGTTTCTATATTTATATTTCTACAAGTTGATTCATGTGTAAAAAAAAAAAAAATCTCAAATATCAGACAAAAAAAAAAAAAAAAAAAAAAAAAAAAAAAAAAAAAAAAAAAAAAAAAAAAAAAAAAAAAACTTTATGTTTGAGGTATATGGTTTTGATTTTACAATTCTGGCATTTAAAAAAGTGCAGAATTTCGACACAAAAGTCTATGGAAGCCTATTTCTGCCATTTACAGACAAAAATATCTTGGATTTTTTATTTTACCCCCACATTTACTCAAATTTTGAGATTAAAAAAATAAAATTATGAGATAAAAAGTCAAAAAAATTTAAAAGTCAAAGTCAAAAGTCAAATTTCTATTGGGGAAAAGATAAAACATTATGAAATAAAAAAGATAAAAGTTGAAAATTTGTGTTTAAAAGAAAAAACATTGAGTTAAAAGGTCTTAATTTTGAGATTGATGAGTCAAAATTATGGGGGAAAAAAATCAATTATCAGAATCTTGAGATAAAAATTCAGAATTCTGAGGGGAAAAAATAAAAATTGCGAAATAAAAAGTCTAAATCATGACTCAAAAGTTAAAAATTTGAGATCAAAATTGATAATTCTGACATAACAGGTCTGAATTTTTAGATAATTCAGTTGTAATGATGAAAAAAATCCATCAAAATCCAGTATTTTGAGATAGAAGCCAAAATGTTCAGATTATTTTGTAAGAACTAAACAAATTAGTCACAATTTTTTAGAGAAAAATTCAAATATTTGACATTATCAAGCCAAAATTATGGGGGGAAAAAAGTAAAAATTTCAAGAAAGAAAGCAAGAATTTTGAGCTTAAATGTCAGAAATTTGAGATTAATTGTGGTCAAATCTTTTGGGGGGGAAAGTCTAAATTTTGTGATACAAAAAAGTCTAAATTATCAGATTTAAAGGGAAATTTTTTACTTTTTGTTTCAAAACTTTGACATTGTATTCTTATATAAATCCAGGAGAAAATAAAAGTGCACGCCGGACAAAAGCATGGGTCTCAGGAAGTTAAAGTCTGTGAGTTCAGTCATAAAGACTCTGTCTTTATTTCAACAAAGTTTGGGAACAGCAGCAGAATGGTGACAATTTGAGATTTATCTGGCAGCAGAGGTTTTAAAAAATCACATTAAAAGCCAAAAGAAGAAAGTATTAGGCATGAAAATGATCATAACTAAGAAAATCAGCATCTCTATATTTCACAAGTTCACAGTAAAATATAAAATCATTTTCCTCTTCAATGATGATCCACTAGAGGGCGCACTTGCACAAACATGTAACTGTCTTGCTCATAAACAGGATCACAATGATGATTTCTGTTGTTTCAGTCAGATTATTCTTATTTTTCTAACATTCACTCAGTTTTCTGTCCTGTTGGTGAACGTTACATTTATTCACTCAGGTTTGATAAATAAAGGAAGAGGAGCATCAGAGGCAGAAACACATCAATAAAACATTTAAATCCAAAACAAATGAATTATTCAGGAGAGTAAATGTGCTTTGAACGTCTCGAATATTTGTTTTTAAGCTCGTGTGAAGATCTCTGATCATGAGTTCATATTTGATTTATGCGTCGTCGTTGGCGTTGTTGTTGTAGAAGCAGAAACACACCCAGGTATGAGGTCAGTGTTTACACTCAGGGAGCATCTATCAATCTTTTCTGTTTGCAGACACGTTAATGACTCATTCAGCTCGTTAATTTTCTTAGTGAGACACAGGAACAGCTCACATGATTCTCTGAGACATTCATGTTTGTTCCTTTAATTCATAACCTAAAATACTCACAGTTATTATAAACACATCATTTATTTGCTGTGAGGATCAACTGTGATGTGTGTTAAGTTCTGTGTAAATAAAGGTGAATGATTTGATCAAGTTAAGAGTTTTTATAAGAAGAACAAAGAGCTTTCTTTCATTTCTGGTGCCCTGGTTTTTGACTGGAAGGCTTTGGATTAAACAGAGGCTTAGTGCAATAAAAAATAAATACATTAAGGGATATAAAACAAGACGGAATTAAATCAATAAACATATTTTTCATTCTGACTCTGGAGTCAGGATTTTGAGATTTGAGTAAAAAATTCTAACTCTGTTACTAACAAACAAACCTCAGAAGAAACATTATATCTTAACTCAATTGCATGTTTTGAATTTTTTACAAGTCTGCGGCGAATAATCAAGAAGTATCTTTCCATCCTGCTGTATTCAAGATAAAAATTCATGCAGCATATTTGTCTTATTTGGGTTTAATTAAACTGTCTCTGCTAAGTCTTAGTTTCAGTGTATTCGTCTTGGCTTCATCTTCCTCTGCTAAGGATCAGTTTCTCTGTTATTGCTTTTACTGAATCCTAGCTTTTCTGTATCCATCTCATTTGAGTCTTGGTTTCACTGTAATTGTTTCCACTGAGTCTTAGGCTTTTTGCTTCCATTTCTTTCAAGTCTTGGTTTCACTGTAATTGTTTAAGTTTCACTGTTTTTGTTTCTGCAAAGTCTTTGTTTCTTTGTATTCACACCTTAAGGTCCTGGTTTCACTGCAATTGTTTCTGCTAAGTCTAAGTATTTTTGTTTTCTTCTGTTTAAAGTCTTGGTTTCACTGTTATTGTTTCCACTGAGTCTAAGTTTTTTTTTGTTTTTTTTTTCCCCTTTTAAGTCTTGGTTTTACTGAAATTGTTTCTGCAAAGTCTAAGTATTTTTGTTTTCTTCTGTTTAAAGTCTTGGTTTCACCGTTATTGTTTCCACTGAGTCTAAAGTTTTTTGTTTTTTTTCTCTTCTAAGTCTTGGTTTTACTGTAATTATTTCTTCTGGTTCTTAGTTTCTCTGCTTCTTTCTTTTTCAGTCTTAGTTTCACTGTTATTGTTTCTGCTAAGTCTAAGTTTCTCTGTATTCACATCTTTTAAGTCTTTGTTTCATTGTAATTATTTCTGTTAAGTATAAGGTTTTTCTATGTTTCCATCTCTTTTGAGTCTTGGTTTCATTGTAATTGTTTCTGCTAAGTCTAAGTATTTTAGTAGTCTTCTGTTTAAAGTCTTGTTTTCTATGTAATTGTTTTTGCTAAGTCTTAGTTTTTCTGCTTTTTTCTTCATAAGTTTAAGTTTCACTGTTTTTGTTTCTAGTAAGTCTTTGTTTCTTTGTATTCACACCTGTAGGTCTTGGTTTCCCTGCAATTGTTTCCACCAAGTCACAGGTTTTTTGTTTGCTTCGCTTTTAAGTCTTGGTTTCACAGTAATTGTTTCCACTAAGTCTTAGTTGCTCTGCTTCTTTCTTTTTAATTTTCAGTCCCAATGTTCTTGTTTCTGCTAAGTCTAGCGTTTTATGTTTCCATCTCTTTTAAGTCTTGGTTTCACTGTAATTGTGTCTGCCAAGTTTAGCATTTTTTGGTTCCACCTCTTTTTAGTCTTAGTGTCATTATAATTGTTTTTTGCTAAATCTAAGAGTTTTTTGTTTCCATCATTTTAAAGTCTTGGTTTTACTGTAATTGTTTCCGCTTAGTCTTAGTTTCTCCGGTTCTTTCTTTTCAAGTCTTAGTCCCATTGTTTTTGCTTCTGTTAAGTCTAAGGTTTTTTTGTTTCTATCTCTTTTGAGTCCTTGTTTCACTGTAATTGCTCCTGCTGAGACTTAGTTTCTTTGTATTTGTTTCTTTTAAGTCTTAGTTTTACTGTTATTGTTACTGCTTAGTCTTGTACTTGTTTGTGCTGAGCTTAAGTCCTACTGTTTTGAATCTGTCTTTACTGAGTCCTATTGTCAGTGTTGTTCTCTTGTTAGTATTCGTCTTTGTCTTAGTTTCACTGTATTTTTTTCTATCACATCTTCATTGACTTTCACGTTTGTTCTTTCAACAAAATGTACGACTGATGCTCTAGTTCTGAAATCAGTGAAGAAACAAAAAATATTTACACCAGATGATCAGCTCACCTTGTTGTATAAATGTCTTCTACAGTTATGCCGCCATCTACAGGCCTGGCATGTGTACTACAACAATTTCAGGTGAAATGGTGTGTCCTAAAAAGGAATAATAGTGAAAAAACGCCACCCGCTGGAGGGTTTAGCCCCTGCATATTAGGATTTGCAGCTATTTTATTTATTTATTTATTTTTTCAAATATGTTTTTATTGAGGAAAAAAATATTGCATACATTTTAAATATACATTCATGTCTCCTTTTACAATTTTCTATTATGGATTCCATTTTTATATTTACCATAATATTTAAACATTTTAACAAAGTTTTAGAATCAATTGAAGAACAAAGATAATTGAACACGGACAGAAGGAAAGGGAGAAGCACAGTTTAAAAAAAATGAAAATGAAAATAAGAATGATAATTAAAAAAAATAAAAATAATAAAAAAATAAAATAAAATAAAAATAATAATAATAATAATAATAGATAAATAAATAAGTAAATAAAAGGTGGGTTTGTAAATAAATAATTTAGAGAGAGGAAAATAATAAATAAATTTAAAAAAAGGGGGGGGGGGCAATTGATTCAAATATCATAGTACACATAGTATGTATGGAGTATTAGGTCTGAAATCGAATGGAGAACAAACTGAGAAGGATTTAAACAAACGTAGTACATATACATCCATACATATCTTCAGACAACTTGACCACCATTTTCATACATATCTACATACACACATTAAGAGAAGGAAAAAAATAATAATAATAAATGAAAAATAAATTAATTAATTAAAAAAAAAAAAAAACATGCAGCTATTTTGTTTACTAAATATTCACAACCTTGCTCGTGATCCCTCTTCCTCTTCTTCTCATTAAAAGTTAAAACTATTTTTGATTCATCTCCAGCTTTAAAGTTTGAAGGTGCAGGATCCTTTGAGGACGGATAAAGAAATGTGATGAATAGAAGCTGAGTGCAGAAATGAAACAAAGCCCTTAGAGCTCAGATCAAAGCTCAGAAACTGGAGTGAAACCCACATAAAGTCTAAAGTCTGGCAGGGTTACGGCTCACGCTGATCTCAGGGATGATACGAGTCAAGGTGGGGAAACTGACGTGAGAAAAAAAAACCTGTGTAGGCAGCAAAGTGTTGCTTCAGTGGAAACAACTGTCCTGTGATAAGGATCTCTGAGGCGTTATTTCATCTTTTAATCATCCTTTTGTTTTTAATATTTGATGGTTTTAAACCCTGGTGTGTTAAAGCAGCAGCTCCGTCCTCTGACGTCACTTCGCTGTGGTCGAAGAGTAAAAACGTGAAGCAGAACAAAACATTCAACTCAGACTGTATCTGCTGTGTGTTCAGGAGAAGTGTGAAGATTTACAGATAAAGAAGCCTTAATGTTTTTTTTTAGGCCTCGAACTGAAGTCAATGAGGTGAGAAGTTTGTTTCCTGTGAGTGAAACGCTGAAGGAGGAAAACACAGCTGCTTCTTAAAAGTCTCCACAGACTTTAAACCTGTCTGTTCAGTCCCTGGATTAAAATAATTATCGTTGTTTCAAGACAATCTGCATCATTTTTACCCAGTAGAAGAAATCCAGATCTTATTGGAAGTAATTTAAAGCTGTGAGCTGAGTTTAAAGAGGGGGTATCCTGGTAAACATGGAAATAAAGTAACAATGCTGGATGTTCAGATTAAACCTCCATATATTCATATGTTGCAAAAATCCCTGAACCTGTTTGTAAACTTTCTAAAAATAAGAAGTCATCGCATTAGGATCTACAAACTGACCTGAACCACTTGGTGGAAACGGGGCTTAAAACAGTGTTGAGAAGAAAAAAGAAAGTTTTTTTTAGAGCTGTGAATCATGTGACTAGGGAGCCAGAGGGACTGAGACAAAAAAATAAAATAAAATAAAATAAAACAAAATAAATATCCCCTCTTTAAGTTCTTGAACATCTGCAGAGAAATTCTCTTTTGGGAGCCAAAACATACTCAAGTACACTTTTGGGAGCAAAAATGCCTGCTAAAGTAGCTTTTTGGGAGCCAAAACAAGTGCCAAGGTGCCTTTCTGGGGGCCAAAACAAGTGCTAAAATGGATTCTTGGTATCCAAAAGAAGTGCTTCTCTTGGTAGACAACCCATAAAACTTACTCTAATGGACAGCTGCTGGTAAAGGCCAAGAAACATTCTTAATTGTTCTTCTGGAAGCCAAAAAGAGTGTTTCATTGACCTTCTGGTAGCCAAAAAGAGTGCTAAATTGCCTTTTTGGTGGCCGAAACATATGTAAGTGTCCTTTTGGGAATAAAAATGTCTTCTAAAGTAGCTTCTTTGGAGCCAAAACATGCAAAAGTATCTTTCTGAGATCCAAAACAAGTGCTTAAATGGCATTTTAGGATCCAAAAAGAAATGCTCAAGAGCCATCTTGGTAAACAAAACATGCAAAAGTGCCCTGTTGGGAACAGAAACGCCTGCCATGTGCTCTTTTAGGGGCAAAAAAATGTGCTTCATTGCCTTATAGGGATCCAAATATACTACTGTGCTCTTTTAGTCGCCAAAACAAACTGAGGAATTAGAATCAGAATCAGCTTTATTGACGAGAATTTTCAAGAAGCCTAAAAATAAATTGACTCTGGTTTCAACTGTTCTCTCTTTGTACAAAACCAAGTATGTATAAACATTATATATCGAATATATAAAAAACAGGTAATTAGAAATATATGGAAATATTAGAAAAAGTGCTCTTTTAGGAGCCAAAACACACATAAGTGCCCTTTTTTGGAGCCTAAAACACTGTTTAAGTGGCCTCTTAGTTGCCAAAACAAGTGCTCAAATGGCTTTTTGAGATCCAAAAGAAAAGCTTGAGTGCCCTCTTGGAACAAAAATGCCTGCTCATGTACTTTTTATGGAGCCAAAAATGTGCTTTAGTGCCCTCTTGATAACTAAAACATGACAAAAATGTGCTGTTTGGTGCCAAAATGTGCAAAAGTGTCTGCTTAAGTTCCCTTTATGAAGCCTAAATAGTTCCCTCTTAGGGGTCAAACTACTGTATCTGCATTTTTTTTCATTTTTCACCCCTGAATGTCAGTGCACGTCAAAGATATTAAAGAAAAAAGAGTCTTAGGCTTTTTGTTTCCATTTCTTTCAAGTCTTGGTTTCACTGTAATTGTTTTTGCTAAGTCTTAGTTTCTCTGCTTCTTTCTTTATAAGTTTAAGTTTCACTGTTTTTGTTTCTGCAAAGTCTTTGTTTCTTTGTATTCACACCTTTAGGTCTTGGTTTCACTGCAATTGTTTCTGCTAAGTCTAAGTATTTTTGTTTTCTTCTGTTTACAGTCTTGGTTGCACTGTAATTGTTTCCACTGAGTCTAAGGTTTTTTTTTTTTTTTTCCCTTTTAAGTCTTGGTTTTACTGTAATTGTTTCTGCAAAGTCTAAGTATTTTTGTTTTCTTCTGTTTAAAGTCTTGGTTTCACTGTTATTGTTTCCACTGAGTCTAAAGTTTTTTTGTTTTTTTCTCTTCTAAGTCTTGGTTTTACTGTAATTGTTTCTTCTGGTTCTTAGCTTCTCTGCTTCTTTCTTTTTCAGTCTTAGTTTCACTGTTATTGTTTTTGCTAAGTCTAAGTTTCTCTGTATTCACATCTTTTAAGTCTTTGTTTCATTGTAATTATTTCTGTTAAGTATAAGGTTTTTTTATGTTTCCATCTCTTTTGAGTCTTGGTTTCATTGTAATTGTTTCTGCTAAGTCTAAGTATTTTTGTAGTCTTCTGTTTAAAGTCTTGTTTTCTATGTAATTGTTTTTGCTAAGTCTTAGTTTCTCTGCTTTTTTCTTCATAAGTTTAAGTTTCACTGTTTTTGTTTCTAGTAGTCAGAGAGGAGGAGAAAACTCTAATATTCAGCCTCTGGATTAAGTTACATCTCAAACTAAAGTTCCCACCCTGGAGGAAAACCATGAAATGTGTCCCCTCACCACAAAAAAATTCTGTTTTTCACATGTTCATGCTCTGCTGATTCAGAGTGAGAGGCTGAATTAGTTTCTGAGAAGTCAGAATTTAGACAATTTCTTTGAAAGTCTTTCTTTTCTCAAGGTTTGATGTTCTGAGTCACGTCTAACATCAAAGTGTGTGTGTGTGTGTGTGTGTGTGTGTGTGTGTGTGTGTGTGTGTGTGTGTGTGTGTGTGTGTGTGTGTGTTAGAGCAGCAGCAGCTCGTTTTCTGTCTGAGCTCGTCACAAAGCTGCGTTTCTATCTTTGGAAAGAAGAAGTGAAGGAGTTACAGTTTTTTTTCTTTTTTCTCCTTGAGGGGAATCTACCGTCGGTTTGTTGTCAGTCTATGAATCTTCTGAGCTGTGACGGAGTGTGTGTGTGTGTGTGTGTGTGTGCCCGCCCCTCCACAAACACACAGTTTAACACCCAAAATATTTCCTCCTCTTTCACAGTGAGTGTGTGTGAGTGTGTGTGAGTGTGTGATGTGAACAGTAGCAGCAGAAGTTGGAGGTGTGAGACCCTCAAACCCACTGTTCTTCGTTTCAGAAAGCGACATGGTTGTTTGCAGATTTCAGTTTGACTTCTTTCCTCCAAAAACTTCTTTTTACTCCAGCTGTTTGGGTGAGTCCAACTTTTTAACACTTAACTCCCTTTTCTTCATGTTACTTTCTGTTAAAAAATGAACAAAACTTTAACATTTTGGGAGATTTCTTCACCAAAAACTGTGAAAGTTTGCTCCTCTTTTTGTGTCCTCAGAGCTTTAACACACAAAAATGAGAATAAACTGTATTTATAGAGGACTTTTCTTACCTCCCAGCTACAATCAAGAATGAATAAAAAATAATTTATCACATATTTTGAAGTAAATTTGTTGGGTTAGTTAGAAGAGAGAGTTTTTTTTTTAAACTGTGAAAAGGTTCATCAGATTTCCCAGCATGCTGTAGGTGTTTCATGACTTTTACCTTTGATCATTTTCTCCGTCCTCTTTTGTTTTCATGTCTTTATTTCGCTTTTTAAGGTGTTAAAGTTGAACACGAGGGCACACGAGTGAACAACCGCTCAGGTTTGGTTTATAAACAACCGACAAAATAATGTTTTTCCGTCTTTTTTAAAAGTAAATATTGCATTTTGAACCTTTTATTACACTACATTTCTGCCTTTTTTTTGAAAATGTAATGTTTTTGTCACATTTAGAGACACTTCCCATGTCATCTTTTGGTGATATCACAACTTTGCACCCATTTAAGTGAGAAAAAAAAGTGTCATTATGAACAATAACACTCATAACTAACAACAAGTAGTTAACAAATAACACTAAAAACACAACTTCCTGCACAAAAACAAGTTGAGTTTTTATACTAATTAGGTCTTATTTCTTACTGAAGGAGAAATAAAAAAGAAAATGCACAAAGAGCAGACAAACTAAAGAGGTTAAAGCATTATTTAGACCTTTGGTAATTTTAGAATATTACATATAGTTACATATTGTAATTGGTTATCCTTTTGTTTACATTACTCTCTGCATTTATAATGTGTTACTTAAGGGATACATGTGTCACATTTTGCTATAAGAGTCTAAAAACATTCAGTAATGGTTAATTACGGTTTATTAACACTTACAAGGCAAGTAAGCATTTATAATGTGTTACTTATAAATATCAGCTTTATTTATAAAGAACATTTAAAGCATCCAGTGGCCAATTAAAGTGCTGAACAGTGTCATGTACCGCCACAATAAAAGCATAAATCATAAAAACAATATGACACAACATAAAAGACTCAATAAAAGAAACTCAACTCTGCCAAAAGCCAAAGTGAACAACCCTAAAAAGCCAAACATATCATATTTGATACGTGAGTTCAGCAAGAATGATATTGAAATAGTTTCTTTTAAAAAAACAATAAGTGTTTTTTTGCATGAAATAAATGCATATTTACTAAAAAACTTGAATAAAACAGATAAGATGGTTCGCAAAATTGCCCAGTGTGTCAAATATGATACAAGAAATATAACAAGAATGAAATAATAAAGCATTGTGGATTTTGTTAAAAGGGTTAATTAACATCTCAGTTCGAAAAAATCTGAATTTTCTGACATTTTTTGATAGGTCGGGCTTTACAGGGTTAAAAAGTGGAAAAAGTGTTTGCAGTCCACATAACCAGAACTTTTTTTATTTTTTTTCAAAGACGACAAAAACCGGACTTTCAATGAAAAGTCTTTTTCATGTAAAAACTGGTTTGACACCTGTTGGTGTATCCAGGTTAAAAACCATATGCACAGTTGGAAAAAAAGTTGGAATAAAGTGTGAAAAAGTGAAAAAAACAGCCTCAGAAACTAGAAGTCTGGATTTTTAAAAAGCTTTGTTGAATCAAACTTTTGTTGTTTTTGTCTTTAAAAGGTCTGATCCTCGTTTGTTGCACGACACTTTCCTTTTACGTTCAAACATCTTCAGGTAAGATTTTTTTTTTCTCTTGTTCGTTTTAATTTATAACAATAAAAAGTCATCACTGTCACTTTAAAGCTCCTGTAAGGAACCTTCAGGTTGTGTTGACTTTGGCGCCCCCCTGTGGACAAAGACGTGATATGATAGAATAATAAAAGTAGTTAGAGAAAAAAGAGAAAATGCAGTGAACAATAACATTACAACAATGACAGAGAAGCAGTTTTTACAGATTAAACACATCTGTAAAGTAGCGATAATATGATTTATTTAACTGAAACCTACCCTGTCAAAGACTCAAGATATCAAAAAAAGACGTGAAAATAATTATTCTTAATGTTGACGGTGATGTGGTTTGCTGTTTTATGTCCTAAAGAGGCACCCATATTAGTTTCAGACAGAAAAAATAAAGAAAATAATAATAACAATAAAACTCGCAGGAGCTTTAATATCAGTGATTTGGGTTTTTTTCTCATCATACTGCAAAAAAACTGAAAAATAAGCATTTTTTTTGTCTCATTTTTAGTCAAAAATATTTTTTCAGACTTAATATGAGCAACTTTTACTTTTACAGTCCAGAAATGTATCTTATGTCAAGATATTTAAAGACAAAAATGATGTCTGTATTGCTTAGAATGAGTAAAAAAAATAAACAAATCTGCCATTGGGGTTAGAAAAATTGCTCGAGAAACTTCATTTTAGTCTAAAAGTAACTTGAAAAATACATTTTTTGGGGGGCTGGTCTGGATAATGTGGCTTGGATTTCAGGTTTTTTTTTTTGCAGTGCAGTTGAATTAGTTTCCTGAATATCTTCTTACAGTGAATTAAATCTGAAATCATCATTTTAATCTAGTTTCACATGTATTTCACGTTCTATTCCAGCGAACTGCAGAAACTTTTCTTCAGAATATCGACGCTGTGAGGTCAAATCAGGTAACAACGCTTCATCTGACTCACTTCGGCTTGAATCATTGTTCGCAGAACCAGATAAAAAAAAGTTCAGTTTCCTCTTCTCTCAGGTGGAGTTCACGCTTTAGACTGCTTTGGAGAACACAAGTCACTTGGACTTAAAACCTGTGAGTGGAAATCTGGGAACCAGGCGTCAGGAAATGTTTACACGCTCGTTCTACAACAGTGAGTTTTAAGTTTTCAACACTTTTAAAGCTTCGATGAGATAAAGCAGGGGTTCCCAGAGTGGGGGTCGCGAGATGATTTCAGTTTAGAGGGAATATCCACAGCTATCCCAGACCACAACTTAGGTACTAACGCCGTTTGGCTCAACATACCTGTGTGAAAAGACTTTCTTGGCCCTGACATTTATTAAAAATAAACATATATCTTGTGTGAACGTGGAGGATGATCTCCGAGTGTCCGTCTCCAAAACTAAACCCAGAATGAACTTGCTGTGCTCCATAGTGCCCATCCATTTCATTAGTGAGATAAACACTGAAACATTTATCCCAAAAAGTTAACTTGCAATGCAACAATGTTCACGTTTATGCAGAGCTACAGTTTATGATTATTACTTGAACTGAATTATTCTTGTTCTAATGTGGAAATGAAAGTATTGAATCAAAATTGAGTTTGCACACGACTGCAACAATGTTCGTTCACAAATTACAGAGAAACATTACACATGTTTTTCAGGCTGTTGTTCTTTTTTGTGTTGTCATAATACTCATGTTCGGATACGCTTATTAGTACATGTGTCCTACGTGCACGTTTTCTTATGCTTCAGTCACCTCTGGGGATAGTGGGGGTCACTTGTCTCTGCCACCTTTGTTTTGGGGGTCACGGGCTGAAAAGTTTGGGAACCCCTGAGATAAAGAGCTCATCCTTCGAACCATTTCTCTCTATAGAGGGGAAGTCCATTGCAGACGTTACTCCAACATCTTGGAGTTTTCTAAACGAATCAAAGTGTATGAAAAATACAACATGAGCGTGGAGGTTTACGAGAACGTGGAGTCAACAAACTGCTCTAAAGCCGTTTTCAGCGCGTCACCAGGAAGCATCTGTGAGAAACACAACGACATATTTAAACTTTTCTTTGGTGATAACTTTGAACAGATCTGAAGTTTCTCATCTGTGTTTCAGTGCGATGTGCTCCACACGACGCGTCCTTCAGCCGCCGCTCTGGGAAACTTATGGTGACAGTGACCTGGAAGCAGAAAGACCAAGCGGTGGTAAAGAAATACTCTGTGAGGTTTAAAGCCGTCAGCGCTCAGCGGTGGAGAGAGGTCAGTATGACGCTCATATGTTGGTATAAAATCCCTTCACGCATGTTTTAGATCAGCGATTCCCAACCTGTGGTTCGTGGCCCCCTGGTGGGGGGACTTTAAACAAATTTAAATTTCACAAACCTTTTTATAATTGAAAAAAAAAATCAGCAAAAAAACACACTCAAAACAATTTATGTGATTTATTTAGTTGTAATGGTAGAAACAGGAGCTACATTGTTTGACAGAAAAGGGGCATATGAGAAGAAGAAAGATAAATAAGAGAGTGATAGAACACAGGCTAAAGGCTAAAACAGAAGTTTAAAGCTATGACATGGGTAAAAGTCTAAGCACAAGCTAAAAACATGAGCTAAAGGCTAAAACAGGATCTAAAGTCTGAAAAAAAAGAGCTAGAATACAAGCTAAAGGCTGAAGCATTGGCAAAAAGCTAAAACAGGAGCTACAAATATGAGATCAAGGCTAATTCATGAGCTAAAGGCTCAAACATGAGTTAAAGGCTGAAACTTGGGCTAAAGGCTAAAACAGGATCTAGCGGCTTTAACATTAGCGTCAGACTAAAAAATGAGCCAAAGGCTAAAACAGGGGCTAAGCTGTTTGTGCTAATGTTCATTCCTGTCCACATGCATCAGTTATTAGAGTTTGGTTACGTTTACTTAGTGGAAAAAATTGGGAATCCCCAAAAAGATAAACAAACATAATCTTTGGATGAGTATTCCTGGTAATAACCTGAACCTGTTTGGGGTTTTTTTGTTTTTTTGTTTGCAGTCACCAGTTCAATGGCCAAACGGAGCTGAGTGTGTCTTAGAGAATCTGAACTCCTCGTTGGATTATCAGGTTCAGATCCAGTGTGTCCCCAACAAAGAGTGTTCGCAGTGTGTTTGGAGTCAAGTCCACACGGTCCCAGCAGGTCAGTTTCTGTCAGAATGAGCTGAATAATCAGGTTTATGATTCTGTTTTTAAGTTTTTTACCGTTCTTCAGAGCTGACCTCACCGCCTGTGATCGTTGACGTCAACGACACCGACTGTTCGGGAAGGACGGGACAGCGGCTGCTCTCTCTGACATGGACGGTGAGTTTAAATCTGTCTTTGGCATGTTTACGTCCACATAGGGAGGATTTTTAGAATAAGTCTGAAATGTCCTGGTTAGTTTCCTGCTGCAGAGCCGTACGATGGCTTTAACGTGACGGTTTGGAAAACATCAGGAGAGAAACCTCGTGAGCTGACGATGACGACGACTCGACCTGAGATCAGACTCTTTCTCTCCTATTCTGCTTTTTATCTAAACATCAGCGCTTTCAACAACGCCAGCTCGTCCCCGGCTGTGAGGCTGATGATACCGCCACGGGACGACCACTCCGGTGAGTACGCACTCCAAAACAGCTTTACCACAAAACTCTCAGATTAGATTCATAAATGTATAAATGTGTCTTTGCAGGTTTGAGGGACCTGAATGTGACCGTCCACAGTAACACGTCATTAACCATCTACTGGGAGGATAATCTTATAAAAAACTACGTCTGCTTCTCCGTGGAGTGGGTGAAGACGGGCCACAAAGCAGAGCACAAGTCCTTCTATGAGGACGAAAACAACTACAAGACTTTATCACCTTTACCAGGTGTGTAATGGCCCTTTTCCACTGACTCGTCTCAGCCCTACTCTACTCGACTCTACCCGGTTTGTGTTGTGTTTCCATTAGCGCGGTACTACGCGTCAGACGCCAGTTTTTAGTACCTGCTCTACCCTGGTTCTAAGAGAGTAAAGCTGATACTAAAAGGTGACGTGGACGGACTGCCGGTCACTCATTGGTCAGAGAATGTCGTCTCTGCAGCTTCTGACTCTGAACAAATCACTTACAAGAGGCAAAGGAATAAGTCAGCGACGGGTTTTTAATGACATTTAAACCTGACGGCACAGAACCAGACTGAATGAAGACAAAATACAGCCCTAAAATGCTCCTTCATGATTCCTAAANTTTAAAGAGTCTTTTAAATTAAATCAAAGTTGGTCGGTGCAGGAGCGATCTGTCTGCCACGAGAGTCTTTAAGCACCAATCAGTCCATTAATCCACAGGGAACCAAAAAGGAAAACCAGTTCAAAGAAGAATGATTGATCAACAACAAATCTCTGCTATACCAGGCCCAAAAATCAAAAATTAAAGTGATCTCACTGGATCCAGGGAAGAGTTGATGTCAGGAAGCAGCTCCTTCGTTTTCCTCCGCGTGCAGCAGCACCAGGCTGTTGTTTACCTCCGTTGTCATGACGACCAATATGAGCTGCTGTATTACTTTAATGAAATCTTTTGAAAGCTTTTTTTTTCCTTTAAAGACCACGGTGGCACATATGTTAGTACAAAATGATGTTTGTGTCGCGTTATAGATGAACATGCACGCACTTCTGTGCAGCACTTTAGCGCAGCTGTGTTGCAAATACATATATTGAAAGACAAGGCAGGGAGAGCACACCTACACTCTCTTTCATTTGCATACATATTTAGCAAGTGCAAGGAGAGTACACCTCCTCTTTTTTACATGTGCATACATAAAAAGCCTCTTATGTGCATGAAAAGCCAAAGCAGGGAGAACAACAGCAAAGACTCCAGGGTTACAGAATAAATCAAGCATTGTTGATGACACACAGGACACTGATGAAATTTAGAAAAACAGGTTTGCAGGATAAAGCAGTCCCAGCTGATGCTCTGTCAGCGAGCGTGACTCTGTGTTCTGCCTGAACTAATCTTTGATTCTGTTTTTGTGATACGTGAGACCTTGATTTGAATCCTGAACCTCGTCTTTTATGAGCATTTTCTTCGCCTGGAGCAACAAGAACACGGTGAACTCCAGCGTGTGGTTCATCACCTCCCATTCAGTCATTAAACTCAATTTAGAGCAATTAAAAGATTTATTCTTGTACATGATTACAGTCACGTCTGCCTCATAATAACTGTCATCACAGCACACCTGCTCAGCTGCTAATTACCCAGCATGCTCGAGTGTGTGTTGGCTGAGAGTAATTAGCAGCAGGAGAGTTTCTAATCTGGTTGAAGTGAGCGTGACGGTATTAAAACTGTGATTTTTAGAGAAGGATCGTAGCTTAACAAGAGCAAAAGAAAACGTTTCTTGTGTTTTAAATGGAGATAAATCAGAGATGCTGGGGAAATAAACTGATGAAAACTCATTTTTCTTTCTTTTCTTTGTCGTCCAGAGCCTCTGGAGCCGTATAAGAGATACAGCATCACTTTACACACCAGACCAAACAAAGACACCTGCAACATGAAGCGCATCAACAACAGCGAAAGCACCTACGGACGCACGCACTTCTACTTCAGGGAGGGAAGTAAGTCGCAGGTTTTTACCTTCACGATCTTAGGTGCATTCTCTTGGAAACCTTGGTACCAACCACAGTGGCATGCACAGACATCTCAAAGGGAAGGGGCAAAAAAAGGCTGATACGGTGCATGTTTTGATTCCCAGGAGGTCGTTTTAGCTCAAGTTTGGGCAGCTTGTCATGTTTAGAAAACTCGAAAAGTCCAAGAGATGGATTATTGTAGCTGGCTCGCCAAAAAGAGAGCTCTTCAGCATTTGTTTTGGATTCCAAAAGGCACTTCAGTGTGTGTTTTGTAGCAGAGGACGTCTGTGTTTTTAACCCTATAAAGCAAACATATCATATCTGATACATACGTTCAAAGATCTCTATCTCATCAAAATGATCAATAGTTCCTTTAAAAACCTGTTTAAATTATTTTTAAAAACATATTCTCCCACCTTGAGGACTGTCATATCACTACACTCTGCTGAAGTTTTATTTAGGCTCTTTTCAAAATGTCTGCTCTAATGAAATCACCCACTCACATATTTTCAGGAAAATCATTGCTTGATTCTCAAGAAGTTGCAGCAAGAATAACATCGGAATAGTTACTTTTCTTACATATCTTTTTCCAAAGCATTTTATTGAAACTCTTTTAAGAGTCCTCTGTTTTTAAATTCAAATGAATTGCGTTTTTATTATTACTTTACTCTGTAGCACTTTGAGATTGTCTTAATGTAAAGTGCAGTATAAATAAAATGAATTACTAATATTTTTATTTTTTTCAAATAAGTGTTTTCCGCATGAAATAAATGCATATTTACTGAAAAAGGTCAGAAAATAGATGAATAGTTTGCAAAATCGCAGAACGTGTCAAGTGCGATACAAGAAATACATCATGACTGAAATAATAAAGCAATATTTTTTTGTGGATTTTGTTACAAGGGTTATTAAACATCCCAGTTCCAAAAAGTTGGAATTTTCTTACTATTTTTTACAACTTTACAAACTCAAAAAATTCAACTTCTACCTTAAATTTTTTTTCTTTCTGGAGAATTTAGTGATTTATTATTTCTCAAGTTGCCCTAATACACTGCTGAAACACATGATTTGTTTCGTACATTTATGATAAAGTCAAGAAAATTATATATATATATATATATATATATATAAATATATTATTATTATAGTATATTATATAATATATATAATATTTGATACATGAGTTCAAAGAGCTCTATCTCATCAAAATGATCAATAGTTTCTTTAAAAACCTGTTAAAGATATTTTTAAAAACATATTCTCCCACCTTGAGAACTGTCACATCACTGTAGTCGGCTGAAGTTTTATTTTGACCTTTTTCAAATTGTCTGTTCTGATGCAATCTTCCACATATTTTCAAGAAAATTGTTGCTTGATTTTCAAGAAGTTGCAGCAAGAATAACATCAAAATAGTAACTTTTCTTATATATCTTTACATATTTTTGTTACCAAAGCATTTTATTAAGTCTTTTAAGAGTTTTTCACTTAAATCAAATTGCTTTTTTTATAATTATTGTACTCTGTAGCACTTAGAGATTGTCTTAATGTAAAGTATTATTATTATTATTTTCTTTTAAAAAAAGCGTTTTCTGCATGAAATAAATGCATATTTACTAAAAAACTGTGATAAAATAGATAAATAATTTGCAAAATTGCCCAGTGTGTCAAACGTGATACAAGAAATATATTATGAACGAAATGATAAAGTAATATTTCTTTGTGGATTTTGTTAAAAGGGTTTATAGACATCTCAGTTCCAAAAAGTTGGAATTATCTGAATATTTTTTGCGACTTTAAAAACTCAAAAATTCCAACTTATGCCTCAAAAATTTAGAAGTTTCTTTCTGGAGAATTTATTGATTTATTGTTTCTTAAGTTGCCCTAGAACGCTGTTGTAACCCATGGTTTGTTACGTACATTTATAATAAGGTCAAGAAAAAAGTCCATCAGCTTTACTTCCACATTCCTCAAACTGTTTACATTCGCGTACTGGTCCTTTAAAGCCAATCAATGCTTCGTTTTTGTTCTTATCTGATCTAAAAGTCTGACTCCTCTCTCAAAGCTCCCGTCAGCGCCCCCAGAAACATCAGCAGCTTTAACGTCACGCTGCACTCAGTGATGCTCCAGTGGGCGCCGATTCCTCAAGAAGACGTCAGGGGCTTCCTGATTGGTTACGCCATCTACTTCACCGAATACGACCAATCAGAGACGAGCACAGAACGAAGTAAGACGACCTCTCCCATCCTCTGATTTCTCTATTTCAAAGAGCGACGTGTTGAAGTGTTCACTCTTTGGTTTCAGATGTAACAGTGGATCAAACGTTCAACACCTGTGAGCTGGAGAATCTGGAAAGTGACACGACGTATAAAGTCCAAATATCAGGCGTCACAAAGGCAGGAGAAGGCGCACTGAGCTCTGAAATCCTCTTTAAAACAAAATCACAAGGTGACTTTTTAGAGTTCCCTAAACTGACTTCACTGACACTTTTACTGGAGTCAAATCACAAATAAACAACTGTTTTATTCTCTTTTCACAGATAACTCAAATCTCACCAGTATCATCATCGTCATGGTCGTTTTGGTCACTGTGCTCATGTTTGGATCTCGCTTAATAGAACGGTACGTCACTGTCTTTGGATTAACTTCCTTTAAAGTCAAGAGGATCAAAACTATACANAAAACACCTGAACACCATGCAGCCAGATGACATCATCATACTACCTTAGCGTAAAGATGAGAGAAACGTTTCTACGAGGTATCGTAATTTTTTTAAGTTTCCCGGCACATATCTGGAATACATGGGGAGGCGGGGCTTATGACCTATACTGCAGCCAGACACCAGGGGGCGGGGCTTATGACCTATACTGCAGCCAGACACCAGGGGGCGGGGCTTATGACCTATACTGCAGCCAGACACCAGGGGGCGGGGCATCTGCTGGAGGCTTCAGTTTGAGCCGAACGTCGTTACGTCCACTCATTATACAGTCTATGGGTTTGCCCTTGAGCGGGTGGCCCTGGTTCGATTCCCGCCTGTGGCCTGTTTCCTACTCTCTCCCCCTTTCCTACTCTATCCACTGTCCTCCTCTGTCCAGTTTAAGGCAGAAAAACCCAAAAAATATCTTTAAAAAAAAACAAAACAAATACATACTACATGTGAAAGTAGTAGGTAGCAGGTGGTGTTGGAAACAGCAGCCACTGTTTCCATTTACCCTGATTCCTACTGGGCCGCCACCCATCCAAGACAATGACATTAAGAGCAAAACCACCTTTTACTGGGCCAAGGAATCTAATGGTGTCAACATAAATGAGCTAGATTCAACAATAAACTTGTTTGAGAGAGAAATGTTCTTTCATTAAATGTTTCACGAAGTTGGTGTTCATTAACCCTCGGGACCAGGGTGGTGTTTAAGTGTCTCTAAAAATCATTGTAAATAAGGCAGACATTGTTTTTCGCATTCTGAAAAATGTAGAGTTCGATAAACACATAGTGAATCTCACTAAACCAGTGGTTCCCAACCTTTTCCAATTCAGGGCCCACTTTTAAGTCTCAAAAATATTTCGCGGCGCACCTCTGACCATATAATTATGGGGGCTGTCTGGTGCCTTGTTAGCGCTTGATTTGTAACAAAGACCCGAAATGTAAGAAAAAAATGTGTAACAGATGCTGAGCCCAGAAGGTAAAAGTCACTTGCCCACGATATAACAACTTGTTAAATGTTGGGTCAGTGATTATAGTCTTGGGATATACAACATTTGTTTAATCAAATTTCAGGGCTTTGTTAAATTTGGGGTCATGTTACATGTTGGGCTTTAACTTTCCCTCTTCAAGGACATTTCTTATATACAAACGTTCGAACATATTGAATACCCTTACAAATGTAACCAAGTTTTAATATTCAAACATTATTCTGTACATTTGCATCTTTATATAATTACCCTTCATTAAAATTCAGACTATTTTGAAAATGATTTGGCGGCCCACTTGCAATATCTCCGCGGCCCACCAGGGGGCCACGGACCACAGGTTGGGAATCACTGCACTAAACTATATTAATCTACCTGAATCTTCACCATCTTCTTTCTTCAGAGCCAAACTCGCTCTGTGGCCGAGTATTCCCAACCCTGGAAAGAGCGACGCCATGAAGAAGATCGACGGACCCCGAGAGCTGGTGAGTCTAAGCTTGAGTCCTCGTCCTGGAACCATAAAAGGTCGTTTTCACACCATCTTCTTGTGAGATGATCGTGTTTTTTTGTTTTGACTTTCCTCAGGAGCTGCTGGAGTCCATCATCACTCTGAAAGTAGAAGACGGCGACACCAACAGTCTGCAGATCCTCGAGAAAGAAGAGGAGATTCCTGTTTGTCCGTTATCGCAGATGTTACCTCTTCTTCGCTCTCTGGACGAAGACGACGAAAAACAACCAGACGTGACGTGTGATTGGACTCAAAGTTCTGCAGAAGACGACGTTGGAGAAACTCCACCTGACTTTACGACAGAAACTGCCTCAGAGCTGCAGAACGTTACCGCCGTTACTTTTCCAACTGGATACACGACCATGGAGATGGTTCAGCAGATGATGCCTTCGGGGGTAACGGACAATACGCCACTTCCTCCAGTCATGGAGACGGAGCCAGAAGAAGAAGAGGAGGAGGAGGAGGTTACAGATACTAGATTAAACTATATCGGACAGTTAAGTTATCGCTGAAGTTTGGGACAATGAGGGTTTGGAGAAGGAAGCGGGAAGGTCGAGAACCAAGAGACGGGGACTAATGACCCCCTGTTGGAGAGAAACCACTCTTCACTACCTGGACAGTTGGAAACAGTTGTGATGGAGTTGAAACTCTGATCAATACAATCATTACTCACTCGAGGTGGCTTGTCCTGCAGAAACCCAGTGTGTCAAACGTCCTCTGAGCTACTTTAGTTGGGTTTGTCTGTCAGTGAGACGCATTGTGACGGTTGGATTTTCTTGGTTGCACCATCAGTTGAAGGCCTCAGTGGTTCGCTCCAAGTCTTCAAGACGTTACAGCAGGGTTTGCTCTCGATGCAGCAACCTAGGACTTAACATAGGCTGTTTTCCAAACCGCCTACTACATACTACATACTACAGTAGTATGTAGTATGTAGTGTGACTGTTTTGTTGGACCTGTGAAGTAGTATACTACTCTGGATTTCAGGAAGTGGAGCTGATGGATTTTTTTTCTAGTGTTTAATTTCATCATAAATAAACCATGAGTACATTTGGCATTTCAGTCATTAATTCACCACATCAATCAGTGGTGAAGTTACAGGAGCAATAAAAGTAGATAAGTTAAATTAGATGTCAATGAGATACAAAGGAAAATAAATAAATGAAATTAAGCATGTGAAGGAAGTTGTAATTTTTTTGAGAATTGTTATGGTTTTTTCATTATTTTAGTGGTTCAAGGAACATTTTTAATTCATTTAGTAAAACAACAAATTCGGGGAGAGATAAAAGTCCCGATTTTATCACATTTGTAAAGGTATAAAATACAGCAAAATCGCCATATTTGATTTTTTTTATCTTGCACCAAAAGTTATCGTGTATTGAAAATAAATCTGAAACCAACTGACTTTTTATTTTTCCAGCTGGTGTAAAAACTGCGTCCTCATTACCCACGTAGGCTGTTAGTGTAAAATAAAAAGTGATAAATGATTTAGGGGCTTTTATGAATTTGGTAAAAGTAAACAGCTCTTTCATGATGAAGTGAGCAGATTTACCGCTGTTTCTTTCCTGTCACTTCACTTTTATCTCTGGGACCGTTTCACATTTTTGTTGTTGTGTTGTAGTTGAGCTGATTTATTCCAGTAGGTGTCAGTAATTCACCTCAACCTGAGCGCCCCCAAACTGACAAACGCCATCAGCGCCGTGCATTGTGGGAAACAGTACGCCAGGTAGACTGGTCCGTTGCATACTGAGAAATTTTCTCAGATCAGTAGAAACATCCGGGAACTTGTAGTTTACTACAGATCTACCAAGTTTTCGCATACTGCCTACTACATACTGAATTTCAGCCGAAGTAGTAGGCATCGCTAGTGTAGTAGGCGGTTTGGAAAACAGCCATAGACTCTTTATAGAATGGACAGCGTGGCTCCACCTTTTACTGTTGTAAGGTTTGAAGCCAAAAGAACATCATTATTAAAGCTGCAGAGTCTGCGCAGTGGAGAATTTGGGTGGAACTAAGTAACAAAAAAGCAATAAATATATCTTTTTTATTTCTTTCAAAATGTCTAATCTCTTTTTGCCCCCCGTATGATTTTTTTTTTCACTTTGCTGACAAATACTGTACCTGGATCCCTAAATAATCGTGATTAAGACAAAGAGAGACTCGTTATAGAAAAGACAGAAGCATAAATGAGTAAATGTAAAGTCTCTTTATTGAGTGTTTTTGGAACCAGACCAGATGTACCCATAGATTCAAGAAGGATCACAAACACACACCCAAACTCTTCAGAAACATCTTTACCAAACTCTTCAAACTCTTCCCCGCTGAGCACAATCCTGAACTTTACAACCGTCTAAACCTCACACAGCAGAAACACAGATATAAAAAATAAAACTCTTCACATACTGTTTTGGTTGTGTTGTTTTGTCTTTTTTTTTCCTCACCACTTCAAACTGAAGTCAACACAAAAGCAGGAAAAGAAACAAAAGCAGTGAAATCAGTTTAGTAAAAGTCGAAGCTGTGGAGTTTATTTGGCTTTACAGTCTTTCAAAATAAAGCTTCAAATACAACAAGCTGATGAAATGCTCTGGATTTGGGCGAGTTTGCACAAATATTTTAAACACAATCACGATACGGCAAACTGCAACACCAAAAAAAACTGTAAATATATATAAAAAAAATCCACTTAAGTCCCATCAATGTTAAATCTACTCTGCTATTACTCTCTAAAGACAGCTGACGATACTCTAATATAACATCTCATTAATTATTCAACATAACCCACAATAAATCCAAGCTGCATCTGCAATAAGTCTCCACATTTAATAGAATATTCTGTACAATCTTAGTCTAGGCACTTTTTGACCCTTGCAGTTATTTGACCTTTGACACCTTATTGGGGTTTAAATCTTTCTTTCTGGAGCGAACAGACATTTTGCACACCACCATCATTTTGTTTACAGTATAGGCCTTTTTTTAAAATCTATAAAACATTAAATAGTTTCTGTTTATCTCACAGCATTACGACTACAACATGAGAAAGAACATGATGCATGTGATCTGGTTTCTTCTTCTCATACTGACCTAACAAGAAATGCCTTTTTTTTTTTAATTATTCGTAAAAATATATCAGCAACAGGTCCGGAGAAAGTGGAGCATGATTCTGCAGCACGACACGTCTCTGAGTGTTTGTTTGCAGGAGACGCAGAAAAGAAACAGGAGAAAATGAGTCTTTGAGAATCAGCAGAGAGTTTGTCAGTGTTTACGTCTTACATACGATGAGAGTGGGCACTTTTTTAACTTTATTTAACTCTGCAAGGGGCAAAATGAGAAGTAGCTGCAGCAGAATGAGAGGAAAGGCGGTTTTAACACCACATTAGACTTCACGCGCACTGAGGCAAGTTTTATTTTTACTTCATGAACCGTAAAAGGGACTGAACGTTTCAGCTGGTGGATTGGGAGTTTGCGTGAGAGATTGCAGCAGATGCTCAACCAGGATAATTTCCACTATCATCACCCTCCCATCATTCTCTTTAATCTGCATTTATTTTGAGTAACAATGTAGTAAAACTGATGCAAGAGAGAATCACTAAGCTCGTCTGCTGCTTGACACTGTTATCAGTTAATAAAAGGAGTGTGATAAATAACTCTCTGCGAAAGAAACTAACAACAGCTTTTCATAAAGTAATAACAGCTATCAGCCACAAAGAGTCTGATATAGATCAAAACTGAAAGAATAAGAGTTACTGACACTATTGTTATGGGTTGCTTTGTTTGGAATGAGGCTCAAGTGAGTTTTAAATAAGTTTAATTCCGATAATCTTCCTTACTCTTGCTTTTATGAGTTATATTTGACTTAAAATATATCTCCTTGTGCACATATTGATCATTTAAGAGGCATATATCTATTAAATTTCTATTACAATAGCAATTAAACCAAATTTGGCAGCTTAAAAGTCTCTCAAATGCATAAATGAAATTATTTATGCATCTTGCTGCTGCACATTGACTCATTGACAACCTTCTCTTGACTGATTCTGATAAATTTATGACAGTTTCAATCCATATTATTCTTAATATGTCTTTTTTTAAACCCTGGCAGTGTTCATTTTTTTACTAAAACAAATATCAGGCAGTAAAAATTCCTTCAGAATCATCAGATTGTAGTCACAGCGTTCTCATTTGAAAACAGTTCAACTATTGGCTCATTCACATGTCACTTTTCGATCGCCGACCAATCAGAATCAAGAAGAGGCGGGACTTATGATCTGCTGACTATATAAAGACATCTCGTTTGTAAACAATAATGGCGGACGTCCAAGCGAAGATAAGCTATAAAACTCGTCTTTTTTTGTTCACAACTTTCATTTCAGATCCGCTAACGACGCCAAAACACGATTTCCATCAACGGTTGTACAGTTTTGAGGTAAAATTTCGTTAAATGGAAGCGTTTCTGAAACATACAGAGCGTTTTAACGGTCGTAACGGTCGGGCGGGAAGCGCGCGACACTTAAATGTAAACACCGGCGGGAAAACACACACATTAAGATGTGACTAAAACACGGTGAAACTTCCTTTTTATGCTTAAATATTTCGAAAAAACCTGTGATATCTTTCTCAAATGCGGTGCAGCTCGTAAAATCACACAATTTTGTAACCTTTTGAGGCATTAGGACTACATTTTCTACTCTATGAAAAAGTTAATGGAGTAAACTGAATGCTACACAATCAATATTTAGACATAATGATTTAAAGTAGCTTTATTCCTCTGGTTGTAAACGACATCAATTATTTATGTGATGTTCTTAATTAAAGTTGTTATTATTCACTTAACATTTAAAAAACGTGTTTAAAACCAAAGTTATAGGAAAATATGTAAATCAAATGTGAAGAAAACAACAAAATATTGGAACTTGGGTTGTGTTTGGTTGTATTATTGCTAAGGACTTCATTGGATTATATTTACTACTGTAATATGTTTTGAAAATGTATATCTTTTCTCCGTTAAGAAAACTTACGGTGTTACTCAGACCATGTAATTAAGTTGATTAAGTTTATTTCTACATTTATTTATTTGTTTAATTTAATTTAATTTTTTGCAAAACGGGTAGGCAAAATAAGCATAAGCTTCAGCCTACACCCTTTCGATTAGCTTCAACCATTATGTGATATTTGGATCTATGATATATTTGTTGTGCATGGTCTTTAAATGCTAATCGAATAAATTGAATTGAAACCATGGATATAATAAAGCGCTGCACTGGGCTACATTCTAACGAAGATTTGGAAGCTTTATATATAAATTTGCACAAAAGTAATAGCTTTATATATATGTATATAGATTTATTAATTATTTCCATTTGAATGTGGTGAGACGTTATCATGGGAGCCCATTGTTACAGTTTGAAAAAATAATAAAAAAAAAAAACTTAAGATGTGTTCACCTTCTTGATTCTGATTGGATGAAACCACTTCATAGACTTTGTCATTGAGAGATACCAGACAAATATTTCAATGTAAAACTACAGAAACCAGCAGCAGTAAGAGCTCAGAGATGCTGCATCAGTGCACAAAAATAATATTTGATTAGTATTTATTTTCTCACTTTCATTCACTCTCTAGCCTTCCCAAAGAAATGATGAATTGTTTTTGCGGTTCATGATTCTCTCTCAGCCTCTGTAAAATCTGCTGTTGAGCTGTAAAACTAAGATTATCTTTGCCTCCAGGTGAGATACTCAACCTAATTAATCCATAGGATCCATGTGACGCAGTGAGAATCAGGTTGAACAGGACGCGCTGCTGCTGCTGCTGATGAAGACGACGACCAGGAGCTCGTAGTTTGTTGGTTATCCAGTGTGAAAAACACCTGTCAGGTGTTGGGATGATTGATTTTCATGGTGCTGCTGCGATAGTCTCTCTGGGTCTCAACCTGCTCCTCCTGTTGTGTCTTTTAGCTGCCGTTGTGTTGGGCGCAGGGCGAGGATGATGTCATGTCTTCGCTAAGACCCGCCGAGTCTTCTCTGTCGCTTTCGAAATCCTCCTTCACATCTCGGACGTACGTCTTCGCCACCTGGGATTCAAAAGAAGAGATCAGAGCATTATTTCCTGTGTTGAAATTGTGTTTTTTTTTGTGTGATTATTTCTAGTTTCCCATCTTCTCTGTTTTTAAACAAACTCATTGTAGAACATGAACAGTTTCATTAATTACAGCACAACAACAACAACCCACTACCACTACAACTGGGACTGATTTTTACACATTTAAACCACTTTTACCATCTTTTTTCACACTTTTGGAATATTTTTGATTCTTTCTCACTATTTACTAAGTTCACACCCAATTTTCTTGCCAATTTTTGTTGTTGTTGTTGGCCATTTTGGTCATTTTTGACTCTTTTCTGCCACTTTTGGACCATTTTTTAATAATAATACATTTTATTTAAGGGCGCCTTTCATGGCACTCAAGGTCACCTTACAAGAATAAGTGCATTAAAAGAAGACTTAAACAGATATAAAACAAGCAATACAATATAATGCAATATAAAACAATAAATTAAAATACAAAACAGTGCAATGGTGGTGAAAGGTCAGAGGGAGTAGGCGAGTTTAAACAGATGGGTTTTTGAGTCTTTTTGCTATAAACTGACTATTTCCAAGTTGAATTCCCACTTTTTTGCCTTTTCTGTTCACTTTTCACTATTTTTCATTATTTTTTGCTACTTCCTGGATTTTTTTAAAGTTTCTTCCAAAAATTTCCTGCTAGTTTTGGATCACTTTTCATCTTTTTTTGCTACTTTTGGACCATTTTTGCTACTTTTTGAGTATTAACAGGTTTAATCTCAATTGAAATGCAATTTTTGTTGCATTTTTGGCAATTTATACCACCTCAAACTAAGTTTTACTTAGACAAAAAAGAAACTAAACCACCTGGACTCACAAAGACCAGACCGGACCCAAAGAGAACGGACCGGACTCTCTCAGACCAGACTCACAAAGACCGGACTGGACTCACTTAAACCGGACTGGACTCACTCAGCCTAAACTAGACTCAGTCTGACCGGACTGGACCTAGTCTAGATTGAATTTTACTTTTCTCCACTTGTATTGTTCCTTTTGTAAAAGTAGTTTTTAACAGTTTGTCTCTTTGGTTGAGTAACTCTGGTGTAGAACAGAAAACATCTGCTGAAAAAACTGTAGCTGATATTTTGACACATTTCAGGTTATAGAAATATTTCACTGTCTGTGATTAGAATATTGCAACTGGACAGATTGCGATTTAATCTAATTTGCAATTAACTGCCCCTACTTGATGCACCATTAAAGTGACTTTTCACTTTATTTTTCCCACTTTTGGACACATTTTTGCAACAATCTGACTTTTCCAAGTTTTATCCCAACTTTCTTACTAGTTTTCGTTGCCTTTTTTTCATTTTAGTCACTCTACACTCTTTTTTTTAACACATTTTGACATTTTTTTTGCAACAAACTGATGTTTTTCCAAGTTCAATCCCAACTTTCTCGCTATTTCAGTCATGTTTTTGCACTATTTTTCCTACTGTGTGAATTTTTTCAAGTTTTTTCCAAAATTTTTCTTGCCATTTTTTGTTTCTTATTGGCCATTTCAGTCACTTTTCACTCTTTTTTTGCAACTTTTGGACCATTTTTTTTTTTTTTTGCATTTTGAGAATCTCCAGGTTTTATTCCTATGTAAACGTCAATTTTTGTTGCTTCTTTGGCAATTTTTACCACCTCAGACTAAGTTTTATTGCTCCTCTTTGCTGTTTTTGCCTCTTTTTACCACTTATATAGTTTCTTTTGTAAAGTTAGTTTTTAACAGTTTGTCTCTTTGGTTGAGTAACTCTGGGGTAGAACAGAAAACATCTGCTGAAAAAACTGTAGCTGATACTTTGACACATTTCAGGTTCAAGAAATATTTCACTGTCTGTGATTGGAATATTACAACAGGACATATTGCGATTTAATCTAATTTGTGATTAACTGCCCCTACTTGATGCACAAGCTTCTAGAAAAATCAGCAGCCTTGACTCTTTCTTCTGCGAATAAAGTAAAGATCTTCAACCTCTTAGTTCCCACTGGCTTGCGGGCAAGCTGTTTGCCATTCCTCCAACGTCATCAAAGTATAAACAGTAACGCCTGCGTCAAACATCAGAATGCTAAACCCCGTGAGAAAGTTTAGATTCTTCACATTTCAGTCTCTAAGTTTGTTGAACACTTTACCAACAAAACATAATTAGTGAAAGAACCAGATGGTGATCACAACAACTGAGACATCTCACCTCTGTTGGAGTCCTGATGTCTCGTCTGCCCACACCTCAAATATTCACTCTCCTTTCCACCAGAGGAATCCAGAGTTCAAACATATCAAAAGTTTCATCAAATTATTCCAAGTGGTGAAATTTCTCCTGTAAAGTCCGTTGTTTGTCTTGTCTGTCGTGTCCGTTCTCATCAATAACAGCAGCTTCACAGTCTTAGAGCATTTCCTCCTCAATGTCAATCTGACAAAACTGGACGTACTTTATTCTTTTAGACTTCTGGATACAAGTTTTGATACAGAGTTTTGATGCCAGGAGAGCCTGATTTATATAAGAAGTGCTCTCTGCTTCACTAGCCTGTGTAAAGCTCTGAAAACAGGCTCGTTTATTGGCTTTCAGGTGTAGAAGTGATGTGGTGGATGTTTTATGTCTTATTTTCTGAAACTAGAGACTTTAATCTTTCAAATGAGGTGTCACTGATGATTTTTGACCTTATGGTTCTACAGCTACAAGCTCTGAAACATAGCGTGGTAAAAAGATTTTAATCTAGAGTTTACAAACCCAGGGTCTTGATTCTGGGTATTGAACACGGCTGATTTATATCACACAGGTAAATTTCTGAGATGAAAAACGCCACCTCAGAGGGTTTAACCAGAAACGACGCGCCGTGAAGAGCCGCAGCGGTTACAGTGAGTCGCTTCGTCGTTCATCTGACGTTTTCTTTGTTTACAGCGAGAAGAAAGAGAGCGATCTTATCTTTTCAGAGAGGTGTGAGTTCAAGTGTGCACATTTTTTCTCACACTCAGCTGCTGTTTATGGTCATGATCTGATCGTTATCATCACACAGAAGATTAAACGTGAGATGTTTGAAAGACAGATTTTTATCTGTCAGAAAATGTTCGTTTGGTTTCTGTTTTGAGTTTATGAGAAGTAAAAACGTTTCCTCAGAACTTCAGTCAGTGGGTGTGAGCTGTTAAACCTCAAAAAGTGAGTTTGCATTTTTTCTGACTAACAGACAGATTTGAGCATCAATGTTTTCTCGTAACATCGTCATTTTGAGGAAACTTCTCTGTGCAGTTTTTTTTTTTTTTTAAATTTACCTTGGTGGGCCTGGTTTTGCTCTTCGTCCTGTCCTCGTCTTTGCGGCTCCTCTTCCTGGACGTCGAACGCTCTTTTCTGTCTCTGCTGCGTTCCTTCCTCTTGTCTTTTTTACCTCTAAAAGACACAACAAACAAACAAACATGAACACAAACGTTGGCCACACTTAACAACCACTCATACTCTGTGATTCTGTGTCCACTGTGATTAAATTAGACTCTATTTTTAATGTGTCTTTATTTTAAGACTAGAATCTGTATCAGAACATTCTTCCTCTCAAATCTTGAACTTAAATCAGCTTAAACGAAGTCAATAAGCGACAGTTTTACCTCTTTGGTGAGGGCGATCTGATTTTCCTTCGGGGGCTTCGTGAACGGTCCTTACTCCTCCTCCTGTGGCCCCTAAAAACAGCACATTTATTTCATTTAAACATTTTATAAAGTACATTTTTATTAAAGCCTGATACTGCCAGGTAATAAAAACAGGGACCGTTTGGTTTCAATGAAAGAATACAAACTAAATCTTGAGTTATTTGTCCAAAAATGTCAAAATTATAAGATAAAACATCACAGATTTGACTAATTCTTTCTTAAATTTGACTTTTGACCTAAATCACACACCTTTAAGATTTGTTATGTCAACTGTTAATCTCAAAATGAAGCCTATTTGTTTTATAATGAAGACTTAATGAAAGAAAATAAATTAAATATTGAGTTACTTGTCCAAGATGATCAAATACATGCGATAAATCATCAAAGACTTGACTCATTTTTTCCTAAATTTGACTTTGAGCCTACTTAATATCAAAATGGAGACTTTTTATTTTATAATTAAGACTTTTTATGTTCTAATTTTGTTTTCTTAATCTCAGATATGACTCTTTATCTCATAACATGAACTTTCACCTGTAGATTTTCACTGTTTTGTCTCAGTTTTACTTTTTTACAGTGTAATCATGAATTTTTATGTTATACTTTGGACTTTTTAAATATCCAATTTCAATTTTTTTGTCATAAATTGGACTTTTTTTTGTCTCATATCCATTAGGGCCGGGCAATTAATTGGAAATAAGATTAAATCACAATATTGTCTGCAAGTAGTTACAGCAAGCAGTAGTAGTAATAAAAATAAGTTTAAGGTGGCAAAACTGGTCAAAAAGTAGAAAAACTTTTCAGAGGCCTGACATTTCTGTTTCAAATCTCCTTTTTTTTTTATTGATGTTCTGTAATATTCTTATTTTCTGAGAGACTGAATTTAGGATTTTAAGTCTCTGTGAGCCATAATCATCAAAAGTTAAGACAAAAGATTTGAAATAATTAAATGAATCAATAAAATATCCGGGTTTCTTTCTCTGAAAGGAGTGACTCCACAACATGACAAATGTTCGTGTTCGTACCTGGAGCGGCTGCGACTGTGCCTCTTGTCTCTGGAGCGAGATCTTTTCTTGTGGCCACTTCTGGAGCTGTGAGAGTCGTTCCTCAACCACGACTTCTGCGGCGTTCTGACGATTTAAAACCAAACATCAGAACGTCATAAAAATTCATAATTTTGTGACTATATGGTCAAAGTTATGAGAAAAAAAGTTAAAATAAGTAGAAAAGTGAAAAATCTGAGATACAAAGTCAAAATTTTGACATTATACAGTCAATATTTTGAGATCATAAAGTCAAAATAATGGGACAATCAAGTAAAATTTTGAGATAAAAGGTAAAAAAATTACGTGATAATATAGTGAAGTTATAAAAAAAAGTCAAAATTTTGAGATTAGAAGTCAAATAATGAGATGAGATCTATACATCTTGAGATATAAAGTCACAATTCTATGATTAAATAGTAATAATTATGAGTTAAAAGTCAAATATTGGGATAAGTATTTAAAATTCTGAGGTATAAAGTCAAGATTTTATAATATCGTCCATGTTGTGAGATAAGAAGTTGAAATTGTGATATAATGTAGTCAATATTTGAGATTTTAAAGTCAAAATACGAGATTAAAGCCAAAATTTTGAGATAAAAAGTCAAATAACGAGAAAAGATTTAAAATTTTTGAGATATAAAGTATAAGAAAAGAGTCAACATTTTGTGATTTCACAGCCAAAATCCTGAGATAAAAAAGAGAAATCCTGATATTTTATACCATCAGTTTGACTTTTTGACCAAAATTTTGACAAAATATGGGGAAAAAAATGTTTTTTTTCGTAAAGTCAGCATTTAATTCTTATTTTCATAAGTTCGAGTGTGTGGTTTGTTCACCTGTGTTTCGATCGGGATCGTTTCCTGTGTGTTTTAGAGTGTGAGCGCGAGCGTGACTTGGAGCGGCGCGATCGTCTGGAGCGACTGGACGAACGTTTCTTTATGTCCGCTGGAGAGAGAAGGAGATTCAGAATCAGGACTGAAGGTCTTTGACACTATAACCTTCACTCTTAGGAGTTGTTTGGTTTTTTTTACCGGGGTCGATAGCAGCAGCGATGGTGGACTGAGCCTCCCTCACTTTCTTCATCACGCTCTCTAACTCTTTAGCAGCGGCC
This sequence comes from Thalassoma bifasciatum, assembly GCA_008086565.1. Classification (NCBI taxonomy): domain Eukaryota; kingdom Metazoa; phylum Chordata; class Actinopteri; order Labriformes; family Labridae; genus Thalassoma; species Thalassoma bifasciatum. Next base: position 127,270 of record RPOG01001167.1, read on the forward strand.
TGTGGCGTCAGCTCCGGGGGTTTAACGATGGCGTTATTGGAATGATTCACCCTGAAACACGTTAAATCATCAGACTGATTAACGTCGTCAGAGCTTTAACAAACTTCTTCACTCTCAGAGAACAAACACAGACGTACTTCAGGGGTCGGTCTCCAAACATGACTCCGTTAAAGGTCAGAGCTCGAGCCACAGACTCCTGCTCCACAAACTCCACAAAGGCGAAGCGAGTGGGCTGAGTCTCGTCTCCCGCCATCCGCACAAACTTCACGTCTCCGACCTGTTTGAAGAACTCCAGCAGCTGCTCGGCCGTGGTCGTCTGAGGAGAGAGAGTTTATTCAGACAAACTCAAACTTAAGGTCCAGGTGTGAAGGTTTGACGAAGGTTTGACGAAGGTTTGACGAAGGTTTGACGAAGGTTTAACGAAGGTTTGACGAAGGTTTAACGAAGGTTTGACGAAGGTTTGACGAAGGTTTGACGAAGGTTTTCTCACCTGTGAGTTGAGGTTTCCCACATACACCGTCCTCCTGATCTCATCGATCTTAGAGGGATCAACGTTTCCCATGAGGGGGGGCTGAGAGAGCGACGACGACGACGACGTGGACTCCAGACTCGCTGAGATCCGGTTCACCACAGGAAGGTTCAGCTGATAAAACAAACACAGTCGGGGTGTAAATGGTTTCATAAGGAGACTGTGATTTATATATAAAGAATAAATCTGCATGTTTGTGTAAATGTGAGTGGGCCAGTAGTGCACAGACTGGTTTAGAGGTGGGGATGAAAAGAAACTAAAAAAGACACATACAGCGCATTTGTGCCACCCAAGAGGACAGGTCTTAACGTCTTACCATGTGCTTTGACAACAAAAAGGGCACTGTAATACACATTTTGGCCCCTAAAACGTCCTTACAGTGTGTTTACGCTCTCAACAGAGCACTCTTGAATGTGTATTGGCTCCCATGAGGCCACTTTGGTGCTTTTTAGCTCCCAAGGAGGTCATTTTAGAACAAGTTTGGCACCTAAAGGCGCACTTCTGCATGTCTTGGCTCTAAAGTAGGTGCTTGAGTATGTGTTGGGGCCCTAAAAGAGCACTGGAGCTTGTGTTTTAGCTTCCTACCGGGCACTTCTTTGTTTCTTGGCTCCAAAGTCAGCGCTTTAGTATGTGTTTTGGCTCCCAATTGTACCATTTAGTGTGTTTTGGCTCCAAAGTAAGCACTGCAGAGTGTATTTGGACTCCCAAGAGGAACATTTTGGCATGAGTTTGGCTCCCTATGGTGCTCTAACATGTTTTTTGGCCCTCAAGAGGGATTGATGGTTTGTGTTTTGGCTCTTCATGGAACACTTTTGTGTGTTTTGGCTCCAAAGTAGGCGCTTTAGTGTGTGTTTTGGCTCCAAAGTCAGCGCTTTAGTATGTGTTTTGGCTCCAAAGTCAGCGCTTTAGTATGTGTTTTGGCTCCAAAGTAGGCGCTTTAGTATGTGTTTTTGTTTCTAAGTCGGTGCTTTAGTATGTGTTTTGGCTCCAAAGTCAGCGCTTTAGTATGTGTTTTGGCTCCAAAGTAGGCGCTTTCGTATGTGTTTTTGTTTCTAAGTCGGTGCTTTAGTATGTGTTTTGGCTCCAAAGCAGGCGCTTTAGTATGTGTTTTGAGTCTCAAGAAGGATTTGTGGTTTGTGTTTTGGCTCCCATTTGTACCATTTAGTGTGTTTTCGCTTCAAAGTAGGCGCTGAAGAATGTTTAGGCTGCAAGAGGACTCTTAAGCACATTTTTCTGCCCTTGAAAAAGCACTTTAGTATGTGTTTGAGCTCTCAAGAGGGATTTATGGTTTGCGTTTTGGGTCCTAAATGTACCCTTTAGTGTATTTTGGCTCCAAAGCAGGCACAAAAGAATGTGCTTTGGCTCCCAAGAGGAGCATTTTGGCATGAGTTTGGCTCCCTATGGTGCTTTAGCATTTGTTTTGGCTCTGAAGAGGGATTTATGGTTTGTGTTTTGGCTCCTATGAGGACACTTGAGAACATTTTTTTGCTCTAGAGAAAGCACTTTAGCATGTGTCTTGGCTTCCAATAGAGCACTTTTAAGTGTTTTGGCTCCAGCATGTAATTTTAGCATGTGTTTAGGCCACTGAGAAGACACAGTGATTGTTTTGGCTCTAAAAAGGCCATATCAGCATGTTTTTTTGGCTCCCAAGAGCTCATTTTAGCCCAAGTTTGGCTCTCAACGGAGCACTGTTAAGTGTTTTGACTTCAAAGAAAGAGTTGTAGTGTGTGTTTTGGCCACCAAGAGAACAACTTGGTTGATGTTTGTTTTGGTTCCCAAGAGAACACTCTAGCATGTGTTTCGGCAAAAGTCGATTAACAAGGCAGTAACGGTGAGTCAGAGGATCTATATGAGGAGAATTACTAAAAGTTGGGGGCCAAAATAATGGAAAACATCTCTCTATATGCCTATCCTTTCTTTTCTGTCCCTTTTCAGGAGGCTGGCAAAACCAGCTTCCCGTCCTAGCTCTGAAATCAAACCTCTTACTGCAGACTCTTCTTCTATTTGTCAGGTTTGGGGGTTGGAAGCTACAGATTTTTTTTTCAATGCCACTGAAAGTCAAATTTGATTATTTTTAATGCCTGTTAATGCCCTGCAGAAACTCTGAGGAGAGCAGCTGTGTTCTTGAGTCCAGTGCCAACCAGACTTTGACGCTTTCTTTGTGTGTAACTGAGACGGCGTTATTTTCTGTAAACTGAGGCCTTTCTGAAGCCAAACCTCAGATCTGTGTCTGGTTTGTCTTCGTGTTTTCTCTCACTCATTAACACCCACAAGGTTTATTTCAGTCAGAGTGCAAAAACCTTAGAGTTATGCTCTGTTTTTAATAAACAACTCATGAAACGCAGACTCACGTTCTGCAGCGGGCTGGGCGTAGGGATCGGGAGCAGTCCCCCTCCAGGAATGAGACTGGGGACCGGAGCAGCGGGAGCCAAAAGGGACAAAGCCTTGGCCTCCTCCGGTATCTTCCCTGCAGGACAGAAGCAGATATTAGAGGAGGAAGTAGAGGGACGGGTCTCTGTCTCCTCTATGTCTGCACAATAAGCCCACTGTAGTCTAGAGAGAAAGAGAGCAACCCCATACAGCCTAAAACTAACTCTACTCATGGAGACCGAGCTTCCTTACTTCTTCTCTTTCTTTAGTTTAATTACTCCTCAACTTACTCAAACGTTACTCATCAAACATCAATTTCTCCTTGGTCTCTTTTCATAGATCAAGAAAAGAAAGAAAAAAAAAAAACACAATGCAGAGAATGAGTCAACACTTTGATGCATGGGTCACCTGAACTGGAAACATATTGGTCATGAACCATGCGATATCAAGCATGGGCGCTTTTCCGTAGGGGGGGGGGCGATCGTTTCGCAGTGTTGGAAAGGTGTGCAACACAAGATAACCCCAATGGCTGCATCACTAATAGCACACAGGACATCAGATACAGAGAAGAACAACAATTTAAGAACTGTTAGCCAAGACTTAGCTTTAAAAAATGAAACAACCAATCAGGATTCTGCTTCCACTTTGGGTTAAAATCTGATTCGTCTGCTGCGGGAGGAGACGGCTACGTGTTCAGTCATGAGTTATGAAGCTGAGTGAGGAGAGTTTGTGACATTCAAACATCCTGAAATGAGGGAGAATCCTACTTAAGCACAAAGATTTGACAGATGAGACGATCTCAGGAGGTAAAGATGTTTTTACTGGCTCTGAATGCTGAACTTTTATTAACGCTTTAAGAGGAAAGTCTCAGTTATGATGAACAAACGTCCTCTTTTTAGCTGTAAAATTACATAAGAAGAGGTTTTATAAAATTCCCCTAAATGTTTCAGGTTTTTCTCAGCTTGTTCTACAGATCAATGATGTTTACAATAAGTTGCGGCAACTGGACTTCTCTCATGTTTCTGATGCACCAACATCAAAGTCAAAATTATGAGATAAAAAAATCGAATAAAGAGATAAAAAGTTACAATTTTGACATAATAGTCATAGTTTTCAGATAAAAAGTCAAGATTTTGTAATTGCATTGTCAAAGTTATAAGTAAAAAAGTCAAAATGAGAAGAAAAAAAGGTCAAAATTCTGAGATACAAAGTGAAAATCTTGAAATTATAAATTATACAGTCAAAATTATGACACAATCAAGTTAGAATTTCAAAAAAAGTAAGCATTCTGAGATAAAAGTTTGAAAAAAAAAGGTAAGACTATAGTCAAGCTCTAGAAAAAAGTCAAAACGTTGAGAAAAAAAGTTGAAAACTTTGGATAAAAAGTCAAAATTCTAATTTTATAGTCAAATCTTTGAGATCAGAAGTCAAATAATGAAAAGCATTTAAAATTTTGAGACACAATTTTGGATATAAAGTCAAAGTGTTATGATTTTATAGTCATAATTATAAGATAGAAGTTGTAATTTTGAGATTAAAAAAGTAAAATAATGAGAAAAGATTATAGTATCGAAAGAAAGTCAAATATTCCTGATATTGTAAACTTTATATAAAAAGTGGAAATTGTGAAATTATAGTCAATATTGTGAGTCTTTACTGTTTGTAAAGTCTAAATTATGAGGTAAAAAGTCAAACAATGGGATAATATGTTATAATTTTGAGGTATGAAGCTGAAGTTTTATGATAATATCTTCAAAGTAATGCAATAAAAAGTCAAAATTTTGAAATAGTAAAGTCAATATCTTGAGATTGTACGGTCAAAATAATGAGGGAGAAAATTTTGAGATAAAAAGTAGAAATTCTGACATACTATAACATCTCATCAGTTTGACTTTTTAATCCCAAAATTCTGACTTAATACGTGCCAAAAACTTTTTTACAAAGCCAGCATTTCATTCTTTGTTTAACTGTTGGAAATTGGCTGCTATATGTTATTTATATTTACATTATAGGAAATATTCCCTCCAAACAGAAAAGGAGTTATTGGTTATGAAGCTACTTTGTCGTCTTTGTGGATTTTTTTTTTGCCCTTTCTCTAAGAATCTGGGTAGGGGGTCATCTTTAAAGGTTTTTAGAGTATTGTCACCCTAGTGTTAGTCATCCTCCTAGCTCCCCATGTGTGATACACATCATCCCAGCAGCAGTTTGCCGGAGCAACCTGGACAGAATTCAATCACACACAAGCTGCAGCTGTAGCGGAAAGAGAGAGGGGGGTGGGGGGTTGGACAATAATCAAAACAACAAACCAAAATAACAAATATAACACAACGCTAGAGATAAGCAATACTGTAGTTTCTAGATAGAGACAGGAGAAAGTGGACAACATGGGAAAGTATGAAAGGAAACAAACCAAAAAGAAAACAAAATAAATAAAAAGAGACAAGGTGTCCATCTTGGAAGGATCAGCGGGCTATTCTCCTGGTCACATTCCCCCCGTGAAGGCTGCGCTGGCCCGATCGGGGATAGTGGTTCGGAAAACAATGCCTGACTCAGGCTAGTGTAGTGTAACAGCTGGGCCAGTCTAGTCATCTGATATGCACACATAATCACACAGAAAAAACATACAAAACCAAATTAATAAACTCAGTAGCCATCCAGCACCAAGTCACGTGGACAAAAAGCATCAGGTTAGAGGTGACATCATTTGTTTGACTGTACAAATGGGAACAACAGTGGCACCAAAAAGGGGGGGAGGGAGGTTTAAAGGAAGGAGCATGGAAGAGAGAGGAATGGGNGAAGAATTATGTTTTCTAACAGATTTCAGTAGTTGACCAACATTTCAAAGTTTTTAGGTTCATTATTTTTTACTATTTTTAATTTGAGCACCCAAAAATGTCAGGTGGTGCAACCAAATATATGAAAATATATTTATATGTTCCTGTTATTTTTTCTGTGTGAAATTATTGGCAAGTATCTCTCAAGTGTCTGTAGTGACTCATACATTTTCATTTTGTGTGTTTCATTTCTTTTATTTGTGAATAAGATAAATAATTTGATGTTAAAATAACATTTCACATTATTACATTGGTTGTACCACCTGACATGGAAATTGTTCCAGTCACCAATGAAGTGAAAAAACCTTTTTTATCAGTATTTCAGAGAAATCTACAAACTTTTCCACTTGGTCACAAATGTCATTTGGGCTCCTCTGGCTGATGCAGTTTCCTGTTTCCTGTTTTATTCTCTTCACTTTAAAATAAAAGTCTAATGTTACTGTTGCACCACCCTGACATTTGACAAGGTGAAAATTACGGGACAAAAGTTTTTTACATTTCTCAACAGCTTTAAATTCTTTTCATTTGCAAAGAATGTTTTATTTAAAAAGGTTGAAGCATAAAATAATGCCACTGTATTTTTAATTTCCATTTACAATAACTGACATTCAATTTTTAGAGTTTAATTACTGTGGATATTTGTCAGGACGGTTGCACCACCTGACATTTTGGGGGTTTGAGGAACCAAAACACAGAAAAACATGTTATATTTTAATAGTTTAAAGATGTGTTCAAATAACACAGGTTTCATAGAATAAAGAAATACATGTGATGAAATACTCAATTCATGATGGAAGGAAATATTGCACTCAGACACAAAAAAGGGGACGTCACCTCATTGACCCACATATTATTAAAGGTTATTCATTGGCCTTAACACAACACAACAACTGGGTTTGAGGTAAATTACATATTGGAAGTAATAATAATCTGAAACCATGTCAGTAGCAGGGGTTGAAATCACTGTTTTAAAAAAAAACCTGATGAAAATTGAATTTTGGCCTGAAGGTGGCGCCAGATGCAAATTAGAAAGTTGTGAAAGTGTCCCAGTCCAGATTCAGTTTGCAAAAATTGAACTACAGTGGATGTGTATACACTAATGCAGTGATTCCCAACCTGTGGTCCGTGGCCCCAAGGTGGGCCGTGAAGTTATTGCAAGGGGGCCCCCAAATCATCTCCAAAATAGTTTGATTTTAGGAGAGTGTAATTCAATAAAGATACAAGATATAAATAAAAAAAGATACAAATATACAAAATAATGTTTAAATGTTAAAACTTAGTTACAACCTTGGTTACAAAATTAAAAATGTTCAGATATTCATAAATAATAAATGTCCACTAAGGAGGCGTGTAAGTGGTCAATAGGTAACATGACCCTAGTAAAAGTTAACAACGACCCAATTTATAATAAAGATATGTTAAAAAAAAAAAAAAAAAAAAAAAAAAAAAAAAAAAAAAAAAAAAAAAAAAAAAAAAAAAAAAAAAAAAAACCCACATGTAATAACTTGTCAAAAATGTAACAAAAAATGTACTTAATGCCAAAAATAATACATGACTCAAACTTTAACAAATTGTTACATTTAGGCAAATGTTATTTTGTTTCAGGCTCAGAATCTGTTACAATATCCACCAGTTATTACATTTTGAGGAGTTGTAACAAATGGCGTTTTATGTCATCTGTATTTATGGGGTCGGGGGCCGCAAACATTTTTGAGATTTAAAACTGGGCCCTGAGTTGGAAAAGGTTGGGAACCACTGCACTAATGTGTATATGTTCCTGTGCATATAGATTTATAATTGTTATTGCTGTGCTCATTGACTCTCCTGATCTCTCCAGTTCATCTCTTTACAGGTGCTTCTAGTGATTGTGGTGCCAAAGACATCGGGATACCGTGTTACCTTTTCTTTTTTTTTGTCTGCTGTCTATCTTTTTCTCCCCCTTTTTTTTAGGCAGTGCCTACTACCAACTACTGTAGTATGTAGTAGGGGGTTTGAAAAACAGCCCTTAACCCTCCTCCTGTGTCAGCTTTCTGTTACCTTCCCCGGTGTTAGGGTCGGTTCCGACCCGCGTCTTAAATAAGCTTTAAAATACACTAAAAACAAAAACATTTGATCCAGTTGTTTTTTGTTATCTCTTGGTTGCCTTGTAAGGCTTCCTTATCCATGAAAATGTTGGGTTTCATATTTTTGGTGTGGGTCTCAGGGCCCAATGTTTAGCAGTATACCTCTTGATTTCAATAAAAAGCAGAAAAAATAACCTAAAGAGAATCCTATAAATAAACCAAATGTTGTTATGTTACCTGACTATTATTTAGGGGTATAGAACACATCTCTGAAATAAATTTGCTTTATTTATTTTTTTTTTTAATTTTAAAATTAGCAACTATAGTAACATCTATGGTGTTAGGGTCGGTTTTGACCCAAACATATCTTTTCCAAAAAAATGTAAAAATATATATTTTGCCAGCAATAGAACTTTAATATAAACACAAAGAAACACAGAACAGGTCATAAAACAAAGAATTGATTTGCAAGATCAAACAATTAATTGAACTAAATCAGAGTGAAAGTCTCTGTGTGCAAGAACATGCTCGTGTTTGTGTGAAGTGACCTTACATGTCTGGACATGCCCATCATTGTTTGTTTGGTTTTTTTTTTTTGCAGCTACATTGGACAAATGAGTGTCCCCTGAAGCTCACATGATCAAAAGAGGAGGTGTCTGTCATTGTGATGGCTGACAGTGCACTTATGATTTCAATTTTGGCTCTAAATATTGGTTTATAATCTTATTTTTATAACCGGGTCAAAACCGACCCTAACACTACAAGCAACAAAATTTCAATCAGGGGATTTTATAATGTTGAGATTTTTTTTTTTTTTTTAATAATTTTGTTGGAATCAGCGTTTCTGACAAAGTCAAGAAGCCTTGATGCAGTAAAAAAAATTTATGTGATTCTTTTATGCATTTAAAAACTAAAACGGGTCAGTGGCGACCCTAACACAAGAGGAGGGTTAACTTTCTTTGCAATTTCTCTGTAGGAAAGACCTACATTTTTCAGTGTTATGATGGTTCTCTCTTCCACTGTTAATTGCCTTTTTCTTGCCTTTTCTGTAGCAACTCACGACTTTCTGCAGTACAATACTGTTCAACTGATGCTCACGAGGGTATGGTACCACATTGTGTTCAAACTCTGCTTTTATGCTGACAGAGGGGCTTGTTAGGAATCAAGCAAACTTGGAACACCTGTAGGAATTAGTAGCAGCAGCTTTTTAAGGCTTGGTCACCCTCCGTTGCTGCAGGACAGCTATCAATTGTTAACCCATTTTGTGTTATTGTTCTGAAATGTACTCTGTTGTTCAGTTTTGGGTAACCTTACTTTTTGTTTTACCACTTACTGTTGTATCATTTCAAGCTACTGATTGGACTTGAGTGACTTGAATTGCAATAAATAACTGGAAAAATTGGGATGATCTAAAACTGTACACACTCTTGCTGTTTGTTCTATTTCGTTCTGTGCTGCTGTTGAACAGAGATCAAACAAATAAAGACAAAGTGTTTTTAAAGAGCATTAGTTTTATTTCCACAGGTTACTTCAGAAACAGGTAATTATGTACAAAATCTGGAATGTTGGATAAATGCATATCAATCATCATCATCATCATTTTCATCATCCTCATCTCACGGTGGCTGTTTCCAGAGAAACCTTAGAAATACTAGCTATACATTAAAACGGGTGCCTCTGCATTGCAATTTATTGCTGGTTGTACAATCGCAAGTCACTAATGCCATTATTAATTTCTTTTTTCCTCAAATGTCTCTCTCTTCTTTTTTTTTTTTTAGAGTATTTACAATTTGATTAGTAAGGTTTAAAAACCACAGAAGACTGCTAAATAAATAAGAACAGTACAGGAGCGGAAGAAACAGACCGACGTGAGTGAAGAAAATGTAACTTTGTTTTTATCTCCCAAGATTGTCTACCATGTCAAGACTGCATGTTTTTCTTTTTTTTTATATATCATGAGTATAAATAAAGTGACCATAACCCCAGAAAGATAAACCCCCCTACTCTTAAAAGTCCACAGAAATCAGCAACGAAATCCAAACAAACGATATAAACAACAATTCATCCGTGTGTGTGACTCGAAATGCTCAGTGAGGAATTTGGAAAACACACTTTTTAAGATTCAGATCTAAAGATAAAACTATTTTTTTATTTAAGGGAAATTTAAAAGAGATTTCCTGGATTTTTAAACTTGCTGTATTTTTTTTTCAGTAACTGTTAACAGTCGTAAAATTGTTTAAAAGCACCAGAATTCTCCTTTAGTTGTCCTAACTTTACGCCACATTTAAAGTCTTGGTCAATTTTCGCTACGTGAGGGAATAAAACAGAAGATTTGGACACAATCGACTGCAAGAATTTGGAGGGAATCTATCAAATATCCAACAATTCAGTGGTCAAAATTGAAAAAATCTCGTTTCCTTTCCTTGTGGAAATACGTCTTCACTGAAAAGTTATTTACAAGTGAATGAAAACACTTTCTGATAAACACAGGAATGATCCCAGGTGCAGCTGTGACGACTTGTTTTCTTTTTCTACGAACATCTGAAGTCGTGACAATCGAAGCAAATAACAGTAAAAAGCCTCGGGCAAAGTGACACGGACATTCACTTTAATACAATGCAGAGATCTTTTCTTTTTTTTTTTTTAGCACTACTTTATATATACGTCCTGTGCTATTTCATTACAAAAAGATTCTTTTCACATTATAAAAATCATGTAAAATCACCAGGGATTACTAAAAGGTTTTAAAAATGTGATCAGATGCTGTTTTTTTTTTTCCCTCTGGGTGAAAATAAAGGCTTTACATATTGCTTTCAAGCCGCTCTGCTGCTGCTGCTGCTAACGCTCTCAGATGATGGTGAATATGTGAATATTGCTTGGGCTCCGGGGTCAAAGGTCACCCCCTGTTCAAACAGTTCAAGGTCTATGGCACTTGACAAGTGGCTCCTCGCTCGCTCTCTTTCTTTCTCTCTCTCGCTTTTTTCGCTCTGTACAGCAAAGACAAACACACCGACTGAAACGTGACGAGTGAAAGCACGATGATCAGACATTTACAAAAAAGACATGAAGGCAAACTGTGGTCTTCTCCTCCCCGTGGTCGAAATTAAAAAAACCGGACAGATGTTGAAACCCCCTCCCATCAAGAAGATGAAGCCCTTTCAAAATAAAACACGAGTGAATGGTTACATGATTCAGAAATCTCTCTTAGGTTGTTCTCCTGCTTTTGCCCTCCGTTACACAATTTCTAGACTTGCTTTGGTTGACTAGCATAACCGATAACGTCTCTCTGCACTAAAAGGAAAAGTCCGCACATTTTGGGAAAAGTTCGTTATTTTGCTTTCGGATAAAAAGGTCGCTAAAACAGAGGCTACTGTTTTTTGTGTCGTCTTTTTAATGCTAAACTAAGAGGCTAGCAGCAAATTCTGGCACCTAAACAAGATACAGAAAAGCAAAAAGCCAGAGTGATATTACCGACTGTTGTCATAATGCTTGGGTTTGACATGAATGTTACTAATTAAAGCTCCTGTGAGTATTTTTCTTCTTTAACTGGCACCTACCACTCACTTAGAAATTGAAAAAAATAAAAACAAAATACAAAATAATCAATGACCTTTATGAGTCATTCTGGAATCACACTTGTGACTACTGACTTTTTAAAAAACAGCCAAAAAAAAAATTCACAGTAGCTTTAAAATTTGACATTTAGAGGAGCTTTAAGGTATTATATTGTTACAAATTCAAACCCTGTGATGATTTTTGCTACAAAAAGATGCGAAAATAATTTATTTTCTAGCAATCTGGCGCTAACTCTAACTGGCACCTACCACTCACTTGAAAATAAAATAAAACAAAACAAAAAATCATTGGCCTTCGCAAATTATTTATGAATAATAGTCATAACTTTAGCGTGCTTTTTAAAAGAGCCCAAAAAAATGTTCACAGTAGCTTTAAAAGCTGAGATTTACCAGAGCTTTAAGGTATTATTTTTGTTTAAATTTCCAGCTCTATGATGATTAATGACACAAAAAATGTTGAAATGTTTTCTTTTGTAGCAATCAGGCACCAACTTTAACTGGCACCTACCACTCATTTAGAAATAAGAAGAAAAGAGATTTTTTAGAAACTCAAAATCTTAATGCTAATTGATTCTTGACCTTTGTGAGTATTTTAAAAAATGATACTCATAATTTCAGACTTTTTAAAAGAACACCTAAAAAATTTTCACAATAGCTTTAAAATTTGAGATTTACAGGAGCTTTAAGGTATTATTTTGTTTCAATTTTCAATCCAATTATAATTTTAGCTACAAAAAAATGTTGAAATATTTTCTTTTCTAGCAACCTGGCGGTAACTTAAACTGGCACCTACCTGGGATTGGCCAAAAAAACAACAAAGAGAAATAAGAAATCTCAACGCAGAGAACTTTCTCAAACCTTTTTGTCATTTTATAAAAATAGTCTTAACTTTGGACTGTTTCAAAACTCACTAAAAAAAATCAAGAGGAGCTTTAATATTTCAGACGTAGAGGAGCTTTAAGTTCAGTTTTGGTTTTAAATGTCTTACTTACTTACTTTTATATATATATATATATATATATATATATATAAGTTGTTTGAAAAATAAGTGACAGTATCACATCATTTCAAAACCAGCAAAAAATTCAAGAGGAGCTTTAATATTTGAGATTTAGGGGAGCTTCAGGCTGGTTCAGACCTAAAAAAATAAAGTAAACTTTAATGCTGAAAAATTTGTTGATTCTTTCAAGTCATTATGAGAAATTCATATTAATGTGAAACTGTTTCAGAACCAGGTAGAAAAATCCTCACAGGAGCTTTAATATTTCAGATATAGAGGAGCTTTTAGTTCAGTTTTGGTTTTAAATTTCTTTCTTTCTGATAATCTTTCCTGTGGAAAATGTAAGAAAGTTTTTTTGTTGTCTCTTATAAGTCATTTGAAAAATTAGTGACAGTGTCACATCATTTAAAACCAGCAAAAAATTCAAGAGGAGCTTTAATATTTGAGATTTAAGATAGCTTTAAGCTGGTTCAGACCTAAAAAAACAAAGTAAACCTTAATGCTGAAAAATTTGTTGATTCTTTTGAGTCATTATGAGAAATTCATATTAATGTGAAACTGTTTCAGAACCAGGTAGAAAAATCCTCACAGGAGCTTTAATATTTCAGATATAGAGGAGCTTTAAGGTCAGTTTTGGTTTTCAATTTCTTACTTTTTGTAAGAAAGTTTTTTGTTGTCTGTTTTAAGTCATTTGAAAAATTAGTGAAAGTATAACATCATTTAAAACCAGCAAAAAAATCAAGAGGAGCTTTAATATTTGAGATTTAAGGTAGCTTTAAGCTGGTTCAGACCCAAAGAAAAAAAAAAAAACCTTAATGCTGAAAAATTTGTTGATTCTTTTAAGTCATTATGAGAAATTCATATTAATGTGAAACTGTTTCAGAACCAGGTAGAAAAATCCTCACAGGAGCTTTAATATTTCAGATGGAGAGGAGCTTTAAGGTCAGTTTAACCCCTTTTCAACAAAGCTACGATAAAAATGTGCTAGGTTTAGTCAGGCAGCTACCACCGCTTCAGTTTTGCTGTGAAGCCCCTTCAAAATAAAAGACAGGAACAATAAAATCTCATGTATGATAAAAGCAAATAAGAGCGTTTCCCAAAATGTGAAACTCTTGGTTTATATAAAATCTTCTGACTGGCAAAACAGGTTAAGGCTGAGCAAAAAAAAAACGACACCTCTTCCTTTAAATCTCCACGTTTGCGTTGGACGAAGACTTCCTGACTGCATTTCTTCAACATCCCAGAGGCTGTGATTGGCCGACGTCTCGAACAGCAGCACAGGTAGAGGTGAGGTCACGTGACGAGCCGAGCGGCTGCTGTGTGTGAGGATCGTGTTCGGAGGAAGTGAGAGTAGAGTCTGTGACGGGTTCGTGGAAGGATGAATGATTCCCTCTTCTCAGCGCTCCCGTTTTGCAAGTAGAGAAAGAAAAAAAAATCTCCATCAAAGCGCTTCTCCTTCTACATTCGTCTACACAGGAACATCACGTAACATCGTCCTCCTTAAAGATCGCGTCGCACACCAGAAAACGGTTTCAACATCTTAAATAAAAGGTTTCAAAAAAAGGCAAAGTGGACGACAGAAAGGAGGGAGCCCTGCCCCCTAGTGGTGGATTCATGTCGACCCGCTGAAATAAAACCTAATGATAAAAGATTTATGTGATTTGGACTTCAAAAAAAAAAAAAAAAGAAAGAAAAAGATGATCTGTACAGAGACCACAGTAATTATTTGCTTCAGAGCAGGTCATATCTTCAGCTTCTTCTTTTGTATAAAAATATATATACCACAGTGATGGCCTTTTGAGGACTCGTACGTGCAGAGGTTTTACCGCCGTCTCGCTTCGACCCACTACATTCAGTGGTTCTCCCCGTTGAATCAAGGCTGTAAGATCTCTAGGATAAATAGTCCTTACAGGTTTGGACAGATCAGTCTCCTCTGGGTAGAAAAATATGAGAGTCAACATCATTTCATCTGTTCGTCTCTCTCCTCGTGCCCCCCCCCTCCCCCATGTCTCCCCCCAACGCCGTCTCCTCAGAGGTCGGTTAAGTCTACGCTTGAATTTCTCTCATGATAGTCAAATCCACAGTGTTTGGAAACGTCTTCAGGAGAGACACGGCGTTCCCGTGATCGATGTTCACAAAGCTGTATCCGTTCGCCTGCAGGAGAGAACGACAGAGAGAGAGAAGGAAGTTACGACAAGTTTAAAAACAGAAAAATTTACACAAACAATCACAAAACTCCTCCCACACTGAAACAAACCTGGAGGATTTTGTCTCCGGGCTGAAGAATCTTAGACGCTGGTCCTTCAGGTTGAACCCTCGTCACAAAAATACCCTGGAGATAGAAAAAAAAGACACACTCCTTTAATTATTTACATCTTTACATCTTCAATTACAGGAGTGTATTACTGCCACTGTAGAAATTATCTCTTGATTTTGTCAAAATTGTCTAAATATTTGGCGAAACTGAGTTATCTCGTCTTTTTATGACACTGAATAATCTCGTTATTTCATGATGCCAAGTTATCTCGTTATTTTGTGATATTACATTGTGTTGTTATTTCGTGATGTTGAATAATCTCATTATTTTGTGACACTAAGTTATCTCGTTCTTTCTTGATATCGAATTATCTTATTTTTTCCTTACCTCATTATTTCATGTTACTTCTTATCTCTTTTTTTTTTAATACCAAGTTATCTTGTTGATAACTGGACTATGTAATTATTTTGTGACACTTAGTTACCTCGTTATTTCCTGAAATCAAATTATCTTATTTTGTGATACTTTATTTTCTTATTTTTTTTGTAGTTATTATCTCATTATTTCTTGATACCAAACTATCTCGTTTTTTTGTGATCTTGAATTATTTCCTTTTTTTGAATATTGAATTATCTCATTATTTCATGATACTTAATTATCTAGTTATTTTGTAATATTGAATTATCTCATTTTTTTGGGATATTGATACATCTTGTTATTTCCTGATATTGAATCAAATTGTTATCTTGTGGTATTGAATTATCTCGTTATTTCATTATACCAAACTATCTCGTTAATCTTTCGTACAGAATTTTCTTGTTATTTTGTGATACTGAGTTATCTTACCATGTGACAATTACTTGGGTTTTTTTTATCCTGAATTATCTCGTTACTCCTGATACTGAATTAATCACTCATATTTTTGTAGTATTACATTATTTACCTGCAGAATATTATATATTTTATATTTATACATCTCCCCTTGAAATTTTAGTTCTGACTTGTTGTAGTGTTTTGAGGTTATAAAGTGATTATTTGGTATTTTGGAATAACAATAATTTTGCAATTTAATAATTTGACAGTTTGATAGTTTGGTATTTATTTACTGTAGGAAAATACGCGGCTAATTGCATCATATGACCCCCGAACAGAAGTCGCAGGATTTAAAAGTTGCAATAAAACAAGTTAAAAAGTCCTCACTGGAGCTTTTAGTTCAAGATAGTTCAGGTATAACAGCAATTTCTGAACCTGAGTCCCACAAAATCACATAAGAAAACACAAAATATATAAACATTTTTCTCCAAAATTGGAAGAAGAGAAAAATCTTGCCGGTAAACACAAAAATAAATGTGTCTTACATTATCGTCTGGACGAAAGGGGTTTCCCCGGCCTCCGACTCCTCCTGATATACTGAAACCCAGCTCCGGATTCTTCTCCACCTTCACACGGATCTGAAACATACACACACACACTCTTTCATCAGCTGATTATTCACACTCAAGTACAGAGTTTTCACACGTTGAAAGAAAATGTATGTGAATGAAAAGAAATAACAAACAAATTCGCCTTTAGCTTGTGTTTTATCGCCCTTTTCCACTGACTCGTCTTGGCCCTGCTCTTCTCGCCTCTACCCGGTTTGTGTTGTGTTTCCATTAGCGCGGTACTACGCGTCAGACACCAGTTTTTAGTACCTACTCTACCCTGGTTCCAAGCGAGTAAAGCCGATACTAAAAGGTGACGTGGACGGACTGCCGGTCACTCATTGGTCAGAGAATGTCGTCTCTGCAGCTTCTGACTCTGAACAAATCACTTACAAGAGGCAAAGGAATAAGTCAGCGACGGGTTTTTAATGACATTTAAACCTGACGGCACAGAACCAGACTGAATGAAGACAAAATACAGCCCTAAAATGCTCCTTCATGATTCCTAAATAAGTTAAAAGTCCTTTTTAAACCAAAAAGAAGTTAACAGCAAAGATAGTTGGCTTTAAAGAGTCTTTTNGTCTGCCACGAGAGTCTTTAAGCACCAATCAGTCCATTAATCCACAGGGAACCAAAAAGGAAAACCAGTTCAAAGAAGAATGATTGATCAACAAAAAATCTCTGCTATACCAGGCCCAAAAATCAAAAATTAAAGTGATCTCACTGGATCCAGGGAAGAGTTGATGTCAGGAAGCAGCTCCTTCGTTTTCCTCCGCGTGCAGCAGCACCAGGCTGTTGTTTACCTCCGTTGTCATGACGCCCGACATTGAGCCGCTGTATTACTTTAATGAAATCTTTTGAAAGCTTTTTTTTTTCCTTTAAAGACCACGGTGGCACATATGTAAGTACAAAATTATGTTTGTGTGGCGTTATAGATGAACATGCACGCACTTCTGTGCAGCACTTTAGCGCAGCTGTGTTATAAGATCCACGCCCACCGTGAGTCTGTAGTCGAACGAGAGGAAAAGATAAACAAACCCAGTAGAGTCGAGTAGAGTAGAGCTGGAATTGTATAGTGGAAAAGCGCCAGTAGCCTTTCATTATGTTCAGTCCAGTTAGACCTGAATGAGACACTACGAATAAGCATTTTGAAATAACCTATTTTAGTGCTGATAATCTAATTCTAAGTTGTGTGTTTTGATCTGTTATGTATCTAAATATAAGATTTCTTCTAGATCTCTCAGAAACTCCTCACAGCCCCTTTAAAAAAAAAAGCCACAGTGAGTCATAAACTCTTCCTCTGAAGTGTTTTACCTCCTGCTGCACGGTGTCGTGCTGGACGCGCGGCGGCCCCGGCTGCTGATGGGAAACTTTGAGCATGAGATAATCTATGAGCTGCTCTCTGGAGGGATGCCGCGCCATGGCGCTCTGACTCATCTGAGGTCGACCTGGGGGGCCCATCTGACCGTTCATCAAAGGCACCTGAGACGCACAAAGGTGAGTTAAACTGGTCTGAGCCCTGAGACATGAATAAATATAAATAATTAAACATATGAGAGTGTGGAGCTTACTTTTCTGTGAGGGTCCATGCTGTAACTCTGCTGCCCTTGAGACACAAACACGTCGTCCTGTAAAAGAAAAAAGTCACATTTATCATCACTCTGCCCTCGTTTCACCTCTAACACAGACGGATACGAGAGGAAACGGACGATTAGACACTGACATGATCATCCCTCATGTCTGATAACAGCATTAGGCAGTGATGTGGCTCTAGATGGAGGAGGGGGGAGGGGGGGCAATTAATTAAAACCATGAAAACTGGGATTAAACTTCACTGCTTTCTATTCAGACTCTGAGAGCTGCGTGTTATTCTGGAGTAGGGCTGAGAAATTCATCGCAAATCAGATTAAATCACAATAAGTCCTGTTACAATATTTTAATCACAGACAGTGAAATATTTCTAAAACCTGAAATGTGTGAAAATATCAGCTACAGTTTTTACAGCAGATGTTTTCTGTTCTACACCAGAGTTACTCAACCAAAGAGACAAACTGTTAAAAACTACCTTTACAAAAGAAACTATACAAGTGGAGAAAAGAGGAAAAAACAGCAAAGAGGAGCAATAAAACTTTGTTTGAGGGAGTAAAAATGGCTGAAAAAGCAACAAAGACTGGCATTTGAGTTGGGATAAAACCTTGAAATACTCAAACAGTTGCAAAAATGGTCTAAAAGTGGCAAAAATAGAGTGAAAAGTGACTGAAATGGCCAAAAAGCAACAAACACTGGCAAGAAAACTTGGAAAAAACTTTTAAAAATTCACACAGTAGGAAAAATAGTGCAAAAAATTGACTTAAATAGCAAGAAAGTTGAGATTAAACTTGGAAAAACATCAGTTTGTTGCAAAAAATGGTCAACAAAATGCTTAAGAGAGTAAAAAGTGTCAAAAATGGGCAAAAACAACAAAAATTGGGAGTTAACTTGAAAAAAGTGAGAATTTAAAACAAAAAAACTGGTCCAAAAGTGTCACAAAAAGAAGTGAAAAGTGACAATATTGTCCAAAAATAACAGGAAAAATTTTGATGGGGACTTAAAAAAAAATTCAGAAAGAAGCAAAAATGGTGAAAAAAGTGATGAAAAACAATGAAAAGTGGTAAAAATGGCCAAAGTCAACAAAAAAGTGTAAGAATGTTGGGATTAAAGTTGGAAAATAACAAGTGTGTTGGGAAAAAATGGTCAAGAAAATGCTTACAAGGGAAAAACAACAAAAATTGGGAGTTAACATGAGAAGGTTTTTAAAAAATGGTCCATTAGTGTCAAAAAAAAGAAGTGAAAATCGACTCAAATGACTAAAAGGCAACAAAAATGAGCAGGGAAATTTCAGATGAAACTCAAAAAAACAGTGAAAAGAGCAAAAAATGCATACAGTCAACAAAAAGGGCAAAAAAAATGGGAGTGAACCTGGAAAACAGTGAGAAAGTATCAAAAAAATGGTCTAAAAGTGGCAAAAATAGAGTGAAAAGTGACTGAAATGGCCAAAAAGCAACAAACACTGGCAAGAAAACTTTTGGAAAAAAACTTTTAAAATTCACACAGTAGGAAAAATAGTGCAAAAAATTGACTTAAATAGCAAGAAAGTTGAGATTAAACTTGGAAAAACATCAGTTTGTTGCAAAAAATGGTCAACAAAATGCTAAAGAGAGTAAAAAGTGTCAAAAATGGGCAAAAACAACAAAAATTGGGAGTTAACATGAGAAGGTTTTTAAAAAATGGTCCATTAGTGTCATAAAAAGAAGTGAAAATTGACTCAAATGACCAAAAGGCAACAAAAATGAGCATGGAAATTTCAGATGAAACTCAAAAAAACAGTGAAGTGTGCTAAAAAATTCCTAAAGTTAACAAAAAGGGCAAAAAAAATGGGAGTGAACCTGGAAAACAGTGAGAAAGTATAAAAAAAAAGTTCCAAAAGTGTGAAAAAAGAAGGTAAAAGTGGTTAAAATGTGTAAAAATCAGTTCCAGTTGTAGTGGTAGTGGGTTGTTGTTGTTGTGCTGTAATTAATGAAACTGTTCATGTTCTACAATGAGTTTGTTTAGAAACAGAGAAGATGGGAACTAGAAATACAGGAAATAATAATGAGATTATTTTTGCGAGTGGTTCAGCCCTACTCTGGAGTCAGCGGGGTCTCGGGGGTTAAGAGCAGCAGGAGACAAAAACACTCTGAGACTGTGGAGGTGGCTCCTCTAACACACACTTGGACACACACACACACACACACTTGTTCCACTTACCGTGAGCAAACACACTGAGAGGTTACAGACGGATCAAACAGTGAAGTGGAGATGATTAAAGAGGATTAAAAAGTGCAGGGAAGAAGAAAATCACGTTTGTTGAGATGAATTACAATCAGAGGATTAAGTTTGACACACGGAGAGAGATCGAGTTAAAAAACCTGCAGCGTTTGAAAGAGAGAGAGAGAGAGAGTTTGGTACCACGCATTAAAAAACAGAGATCTGAGGACGACTCAAGTATTTCACTCTGTTCTGTTTTCTTTTCTGTGATACTCCAGGTTTTAAAGGTACAAGGGTCAATGAGGTGACGTCCCCTTTTTTGTGTCCGAGTGCAATATTTCCTTCCATCATGAATTGAGTATTTCATCACATGTATTTCTTTATTCTATGAAACCTGTGTTATTTGAACACATCTTTAAACTATTAAAATATAACATGTTTTTTTGTGTTTTGGTTCCTCAAACCCCCAAAATGTCAGGTGGTGCAACCGTCCTGACAAGTATCCACAGTAATTAAACTCTAAAAATTGAATGTCAGTTATTGTAAATGGAAATTAAAGGATAAAAAGTCACAATTTTGAGACATAAAGTTCAAATTTTGGCACAAAAACTCAAAATTTTGAGATAAAAAGTCCAAATTCTGAGATTAAAAGTCTTAAATTGAGAACAAAATGTCCANGTCAAATTTTGAGATGAAAAGTTCAAATTCTGAGATGAAGTTAAAATTTTGGAATAGAAATTAAAAAAAAAAAAAAAATCTTAAAAGTAAAAACAATGAGATAAAAAGTAATTGTCAAAGGATGAAATGTCATAATTTTGAGACAAAAAGTTCAAATTTTGGCACAAAAACTCAAAATTTTGAGATCAAAAGTCCAAATTCTGAGATGAAAAATTCAAATTCTAAGATTAAAAGTCCTTATTTTTGAATCAAAAAGTCCAAATTGTAGATCGAAAGTCTTTAATTGAGAACAAAATGTCTAAATTTTGAGGTAAAAATTCAAAATTCGAGATAAAGAGTCAAATTTTGAGATGAAAGGTTCACTGTTTTTGGGATGAAAGTCTAAATTTTGAAATAAAAGTCAAAATTTTGAAAATGGAAATCCAAGTTTTGAGATTAAAGGCTTAAATCTGAACATAAAACTCCTAATTTTGATTTTAAAAACAGAATTTTGCCGCAAAAAAATCAAAATTTTTAGCTGATCAAGTCGTTTCTATGAAATTATAATGTAGACATTTTGAGATAAATTATGTTGAATTTTGAAATATAAAATTGATATGAAAATAAAATTTTATGGGATGAGTTAAAATTTGAAATAGAAAGCTGAAAGCATAAGATAAAGTCTTAATACATGAAACACTTACAAAAATAGTCAGACATTATTTTTGTCTTTGAATAACTTGAAACGAGACATTTTTCTCGACTGTTTTGGTGAATGTAGCTCATATTAAGTCAAAAGAGTTCTTTTTCTACTTAAAATAAGATAACGAAACAAAGATGCAGTGTAGATCTGACAAATTGACATAAGAAACAGCTATAAAAATGAAATGAAAGTGAGAAAAAAAGTGTCTTTTTTGAAGAAAAGTAGCCTTTGATTGGGAACCGGAGCCTGTTTAAGAAAAAAATGAACATCTGGAAGAGAAACGACAACTAAAGAACGAATTGTTTGTACATTACAGATGTTTAAAACCCTCAATGGGAATTTAGAAAATACAAGTTATGATCAAATGTTTCTGCACGATATTGTTTTTTATCCTTTTAGATTTAGAGCAAAGAAACTTTCAGCAGTTTTGAAGAGTTTGATCCAAGTTTGTTCTCTGTAAATTTAGTTTTCATCCATCAGATCTCAGTTTTTTCTCCTCATTTTCCTCCTAAAACAGTCAGAAAGTGGTACAAAAACCTCAGAGAGCCTCTTTTCAAACCAACCAATCAGAGTCACAGGAGTTAAAACCAAAATTTGTCTCTTCACCACGACAGCACACGTCACAGAGAAGCTTCCAGAGAATCAGACACCACACAGACAAACTTTCATTTGTCCACAAAAGGACAAAGAAAAGTCAGGTCAGTTTCCAGCAGCAGGAGCAGGAGGAGCAGCAGGAGGAGGAAACACTCGTCTCCTCGTCTACAGGAGGTGAGAGAGGAGCTGCTGCTGTCAGGTTTACTCACACAGGCGGCGGCGGTGGCGGCGGCGGCGCTCAGAGCGGCGTAGGGCTGTCCGTCCCTAAAGAGCAGAGAGCCTTGGCTGGCATGCATGTCCCTACAGCTGCCGTAGTGAGACCAGCTCAGCGCCAGAGGGGCATTATGGGAATTATAGGAGCGAGACAGCGCGTTCTGAACAGAGGGCGACATGACAACAACAACCAGCACCAGAGCTGAGTGTGAGCGCAGAGCATGCAGCGTCAACAACAACAACAACAACAACAGGGTTTACAGCAGAAACATGCAGGTGGGTTAGTGCTGAGGAAAACTTCAGTGAAACATCCACGATGACGACTGAGGATCCACAAACTCATCACTGCTCTCATCAGTCTGGAGTCTGCAGTAACACGGCAGGCAGCGAGCGGCGAACATGATCAATCAGACACAAGCAGTGACGTGATTCAGAAAATTCAGCGTCTGTTGTTGCAGCAGTGGAGCAGAAACCAAAAAGCTGCAAATGTGGAACGAACTGTTTCTGCAACCGATGAAACTAAAGGAACCGGACGTTTGTTCACGTAGAGAATAAAAGTTGGAATTAGTTATGAGTTACTCCAGATTTCCACAGGAATCCAATTTAATCAATTTTTTACAGAAAGTGGTTCTCGATAACACTCCCAACACACAACTCTGCTTTCAACAGTGTTTGAGAACAAAACGCCTAAAAAAACTGAGATAAAGTCAAAATTTTGAGACTAAAAGTTCAAATTCTGAGATAAAGTTAAAATTTTGAGACTAAAAGTTAAGATTCTGAGATAAAGTTAAGTGTTTTGAATAAAATGATAATGAAATGATCTAAAAAGTAAAAAGAATGAGATAAAAAGTAATAGTTAAAGGATAAAAAGTCATAATTTTGAGACAAAAAGTTCAAATTTTGGCACAAAAACTCAAAATGTTGAGATAAAAAGTCCAAATTCTGAGATTAACAGTCTTGAATTAAGAACAAAATGTCCAAATTCTGAGGTAAAAATTCAAAATTTGAGATAAAGAGTCAAATTTTGGAAAAAAATGTCAAAAAAAGATCTTAAAAGTAAAAACAATGAGATAAAAAGTAATAGTTAAAGGATAATAAGTCATAATTTTGAGACAAAAAGTTCAAATTTTGGCACAAAAACTCAAAATTTTGAGATTAAAAAGTCCAAATTCTGAGACGAAAAGTTCAAATTGTACATCAAAAGTCTTTAACTGAGAACAAAATGTCTAAATTTTGAGATTAAAAATTCAAAATTCAAGATAAAGACTCAAATTTTGAGATGAAAAGTTAAAATTCTGAGATAAAGAGTCAAATTTTGGAATAGAAATTTTGAAAAAAGGTATAAAAAGTAAAAACACTGAGATAAAATGTAACAGTTAAAGGATGAAAAGTCATAATTTTGAGACAAAAAGTTCAAATTTTGGCACAAATGCTAAAAATATGGACATAAAAAGTCCAAATTTTGAGATTAATAGTTCAAATTCTAAGATTTAAAGTCCTAATTTTGAAACAAAGAGTCCACGTTTTGGACGGAAAGTCTAAAATTGAGAACAAAATGTCTAAATTTTGAGGTAAAAATTCAAAATTCAAGATAAAGAGTCAAATTTTGAGATGAAAAGTTCACTGTTTTCCGATAATGGTCCATATTTTGAGACAAGTCCAAATGTGAAATTAAAAGTTCGAATATGGAGACAAAAAGTTGAAAGTTTTAGATAAAAAGTCCCAAAATTTTGAGATATAGAGCCAAATTCAAAGACAAAAAAAATCTTAATTTAAGACAAAAAGTCCAAAAACTCAAGATCAAGAGTCAAATTTTGAGATACAAAGTCAAATTTTCACGACAAAAAGTCCAAATTTTGAGATAAACAATAAAAGATTCAAGATAAAAAGTGGAAATTTAGAGATACAATGTTGAACATTTGACTTATCTCATTTATTAGTCTTCATCTCAAAATCTGGCAAAAAAATCTTAAAGCCAGTTTTTCATTTTAATTTTTATAACTGGTAACAATGAGTTTCTTTTGTAACAGCACAAAAAGTACAATTTATTCAAAATAAAATCATAACTGACAGGTCAGGAGGTTTATTCTGGAATTTTAGAGCCATAAAAGTCTCAGAATAAAATCTAAATTGAGAGTAAATTGTTTTTAATTCTGTTTATAAAGAATTTGCTGCTTTAAGCTTCAAACACAGATTTGACTTTAGACGAGTGAAATGTGGCGTTTGTGCTTCCTGTGGAAACTGGGAGTTATAAATGAAACCAAACCATTTCACTTGGAGCAAAGAAAAGTTTTTAAATGTGAGAGAAAAATTAAAGGTTAAAGGTCGATTCTGTAGATTTCTTTCCTCAGTTTCTCTGCTGTGTTGAGAAAAAGCTGCAGGAAGAATCACAGCGTTAAAAATCTTTAAAAACATCAGAGCGCCGCGTTTACCTTCTCCATCTTCTTGGCCTCGATGTGTCTCATCACCTGGTCCCTCCAGTCCGCGGGGACACGCCCCCCTCCGGCGCCGCCCGGCCCGTCCAGCAGCGAGTGCTCGGACTTGACCCTGGCGTTGGGTCGTTTCCCGGGGCTGCTCTGCTGGTAGTTGAAGTCGCTGACGGACATCGTTCTCTCCGGGAGCTCGTGGGGCTGCGGCCGCGCGCTCACCGGCCGCGACGCCCCCGGGACGTCCATGCTGTACGTGCGGGCGGAGAGCGGCCTCTGCATGGCCGTGCTCATGGCGAGCGGCCCCCGCGCCAGCGTGTGAATGTCCCTGTACGTCATGTACTCGCCGTCGGGCAGCTGCATGCGCCGAGGGTCGCCGATGGAGGCGGTGGAGGCCGTGCTGCTCTGCCTCTGCAGCGTGCTGCTGCGCGCCTGCCCCGCCACCGCCGAGTGCAGTTTGGGCGCCATGGGAGGCCCCCGCTGCTGGGGCTGCAGAGGGTACGGCGGCGCCTGGTTACGGTTGGAGTAGTTGGTGTTGGCGAGGGAGTGAGGAGGCGGGGGGAGGTAGCCTTGGTGCTCGGGCGGCATTGGCGTCCTCTGAGCCCACAGGCCGTCTTTCGGCGCGGCGCTGCTCGTGTACTGGACGTTGTACTGCGGCGGCGGGATCCCCATCGCCATGCTGGAGGAAACGGGGTACCTGCTGGCGTTCGGAGGCTTAGAGGAGGCGATGAGGTCTGAGGAGGAGGCGGAGGAGCCTGGGTAAATCTGCAGCGACTGATCGTTCAGTAACTGACTCGCAGATTTGCTCCTGACGATGCTCTGACCCTGCGCACCCGCCGCCGCCATCCTCGCCGCTCCATCATACGCGTCCCCGTCTGCGTCGAAAGAATAAACCTTCAAACCTCCTGACTCGATGTTGCTCACGCTGTGAGACTTCACCACCTGCGGGGGGTGGAGCCTTTTCTCCGGGGACAGCTCCTCCGTGCTGCGCGACAGCGACATGTCACTGCTGGCGGTCACGCCCGTGGACGCCAAACGCCCCTCAGTCGTCTCCACCTGCGTCACGTCTCTGCCGATGCAGTCGATGACCTGCTGGTTCCCGTTGAGGAAGTGCTCGTTGCTGAAGCCCTGCCTCCCGTCGGCGTCCTCCTTGGTGGTGGCGGCGCCGTTCTTGGCGTCCAGCGGCGGCATGTTGTCGGTGGGAAGTTTGGAGACGTTCATGTTGATCTGGTCCCACTTGGTGAAGTTTTCTCCCACGCCGTTGTTGATGCCCTTCTCGATGAACGCCAGCCGCGCCTCCATGGAGAGGTCGTAGTCGCCCAGTTTCTCCGGCGGCGTCTGCTGCGTTTTGAGCAGCGTCTGCAGCGACGTCTCTGAGCCGTTACCGTTGTGGAGGAGGGGGGCGGAGTCTTTGGGGGGCTGGTTCATGTTCTCGTCCTCGTGCCTGAAACACACGACGGAGAATCAGAATCAGAATCAGAGAAAAACGTCTCCAGTTACAAACATTTTTTAAAAGGTGAATTTCTGGTTTTTGGAAAATTAGATTAAATCACAATTTATTTAATTAAAATTTAATTTAATTTAATTATTTTATTATTTATCATTTATTTTATTTTATTATTATTTTAATTTAATTATTATTGTTATTATAATTATTATCTAATTTATTGATTCAATTTTTTTATTTATTTTTGTTGCAATTTTTTAATCACAGACAGTGAAATATTTCTATAACCTGAAATGTGTCAAAACATCAGGTACAGTTTTTACAGCAGATGTTTTCTGTTCTACACCAGAGTTACTCAACAAAACAGTTGAAAGTTGAAAGTTTTAGATAAAAAGTCCCAAAATTTTGAGATATAGAGCCAAATTCAAAGACAAAAAAAAAAAAAATTTCAGACAAAAAGTCCAAAAACTCAAGATCAAGAGTCAAATTTTAAGATACGAAGTCGAATTTTCACAACAAAAAGTCCAAATTATAGAATCAAAAGGTCAAATTTTGAGATAAAAAGTCAAAGTTATGAGATAAACAGTAACAGATTCAAGATAAAAAGTGGAAATTTAGAGATACAATGTTGAACATTTGACTTTTATCATATTTATTTGGCTTTTATCTCAAAATCTTGACACAGTAATGGCAAAAAAAATCTTAAAGCCAGTTTTTCATTTTAATTTTTATAACTGGTAACAATGAGTTTCTTTTGTAACAGCACAAAAAGTACAATATATTCAAAATAAAATCATAACTGACAGGTCAGGAGGTTTATTCTGGAATTTTAGAGCCATAAAAGTCTCAGAATAAAACCTGACGTTTGTTTTTAATTCTGTTTATAAAGAATTTGCTGCTTTAAGCTTCAAACAGAGATTTGAGCGAGAAAAACAATCAGCAAAAAATGGTAAAATAGGGTTGAAAATTAGGAAAAAATTTTTTTTACAAGGTCAATAGTTTGAGATAAGTTAAAATTCTGAGGTAAGAAGTCGACATTTTGAGATGATTACATCAAAATTTTGAGATGGAAAAATTGGAATTTTGTCATATAAAGTCAGTATTTGAGATGATAAAGTCTTAATTTTAAGATTATAAAATACAAATATTGAAATAAGTCACAAATATGACATGATTCAGTCAGAATTCTAATAAGAAAAGAGTCAAATTTAGGGTTGTAGTCAAAATAGTGCAGAAAAAAGTCAAACATTTTGGATAAAAAAATTAAAAGTCTGAGATAGAAAAGTTGAAATTTTGGTCACAAAACAGGAAATTTTTAAATAATAATGGTCAAAAAGCAGCAAAAATGTTAAAATAGGTTTGAAAATTGGGAGAATTTTTTTTTTTAAAAGGTCAATATCTTGAGCTAAGTCAAAATTCTGAGGTAAGAAGTCGACATTTTGAGATGATATCAAAATTTTAAGATGGAAAAATTGAAATTTTTACAAAAAGTCGAACCTTGAGATAAAGTCAAAAGTATGAGGTGAAAAAATTGAAATGTTGACATAAAAAGTCAGTATTTGAGATGATTAAGTCTTAATTTTAAGATTATAAAATACAAATATTGAAATAAGTCAAAATTTGACATGATTAAGTCAGAATTCTAATAAGAAAAGAGTCAAATTTAGGGTTAAAGTCAAAACAGTGAGAAATAAAGTCAAACATTTTGGATAAAAAAATTGAAGGTCTGGGCCAGAAAAGTTTAAGTTTTGATACAAAAGGTGAAATTTTGAAATAAAAAGTCAAAATTTTGGGACAAAGTCAAAACAAAGAGGTAAATTGTCATAATCTTGAGACATTAAGTGGAAACTGTTGTAAAAAAAGTCAAAATTTTAAGATAAAAAAGTCAAAATAATGATATAAAAATGATTAATTTAAGATAAAAAGTCCAAATTCTTTAATGTATGTTCATGAATGTGTGTCTATGAGTATGTATGTATGTATATTTGTCTGTATGTATGCGTTATTATTATATATATATTTTTATTTACTTATCTAATTAATTTTCCCTCTTTTTTGTTTTGACATTTTTGTTTTAATTATGTCTAGTTTATTTCTCATGTAATTATAAACAAAAAAAATAATATTGTGTTGAATTGATTAGAATTCAAAAAAAGGAAAGACCTCAATAAAGAGAAGTAAAAAAAAAATTTTCCAAATTCTGAGATTTAAAGTCTTAATTTTGCGACAAAGAGTCCAAAGTTTCAAATTAAAAGTCTTATATTTAGGAAAATTTTTAGGTAAAAAACACAAACTTCAGCTGTTTATAG
Source organism: Thalassoma bifasciatum (assembly GCA_008086565.1). NCBI lineage: Eukaryota > Metazoa > Chordata > Actinopteri > Labriformes > Labridae > Thalassoma > Thalassoma bifasciatum. Next base: position 155,454 of record RPOG01001167.1, read on the forward strand.
CCATAGTAGAATAATCTGATCTGGGTCATAATCTGATTTTTTCAGCTGAGCGTAAACTTACTGACACAGAGAGAAAGTTACCGACCGTGTTTTTGGTAGAAACGGCATCTTGGCCTCTCTCTCCGGCGTGCACAGAGAGTTATCCTGGCTGCTGTCCGTGGTTAATGACACCGAGTCGGACATACGTGACGGTGAAGAGCAGTTGCTGTTGTTCTGGTTGCTGTTGGCGACCGTTTCATCCAGCAGAGAGTCGGCGTCGTCTGGAAAACAGAGAGAGAGAGAAGTTAACTCACAGAAACTGTTTAGTTCAAGTTTTCACTACTTAACGCCCCAAACACGTCTGATGTGATGATTCTGGACGCTTAAAATTCTTCTTCATCATGAGAACAACTTTTTTAAAACAGGAAATAAAAACCCAGGTGATGCAACCAACTCTTTACAACCTTAACATCATCAAATCTCCATCACAAGATCAGGAGAAACAAAAGATGCAGGAGGACGGAAGCAAAGAGATGTGAAGAAAACAGAAGTGACTTTGTGAAGTCTTAGAAATCGTTCCCCGAGCATCAAACGTAAAAATCCTGGTCGTTCAGACTGAGCATGTGCAGATTTTCAAACCTCAACATGTTCATGATGTTGTAGAAATCCCTGAATCTGTCTGTAAATACATAAAAAAACTCTAAAAGTAGCAGCAGATTTTCATAAGACTTGCTGAAATTCATGACACACAGGAGGGGCGGGGCCTCAATCACCAAGGCCTCACAGGCTTCCAGCTGGCCAATCACAGGGAAGGGTTTTTTTTGGTTATAAAATAAAACAGCCTGTGTTTTATTTTGAACATTTATGTCGCCGAACATGAAAAAGATCGAGTGAACATTTCTGTCTTTCCATTTTTGTGTCAGAATTTTTTAGGCTCTTTTTAAATCTTAATCTATTAATCAGTTCATTCAGTTCACGTAAAAACTGAAATCTAACCAAGTGTTTGTCTTATTTTCAGTAAAAATTGATGTAATGAGCCATATTCCACAGACAAGTCCAGAAAAATATATTATTTCAAGTCTTTATAAGACAAAGATGAGGTCTGAATGGCTTGAAACAAGGAAAAAAAAATCACCCAAATTTGCTTGTGAAGTTCCTTGAAATGCAAAAAATGTCTCAAAAAAATCTTTTGTAATTTCTTTTTACTTGTTTCAAGCATTTAAGATGTCATTTTTGTCTTTAAATAACTCGAAAAAAGTCATTTTTCTGGACCAGTCAGTTGAACGTGGCTCATATTAAGAATAAAAAGACTAAAAATAAGATAAAAAAGGGTAAGACTTTAGATTAGGGAACACATTCACCATTAACTAGGTGCTTGTTAACATGCACATAAGTAGCTTACTTGCCCCTAATTAATATTTATTAAGCATGCATTAATCTCTTACTTTACCTCTTTTTGCACCATGAATTCAGACTTTTCTATATATTAACTTCTAATTGTTACTTATTGAGTGTAAATGAATTAATATGTGTTCCCTAATCTAAAGTGTTACCCAAAAACACTTGCGTTTATTTCAGTTCTTGCACTGCTCTGGCCCAGAAAAGAGTTAATGGGTTAAAAAGGGTTTTATAAAGCACTGAAATAAAGTATCTCGCAATCTTATAATAACAAAAACAGACTCTACAAACTCACAAGACACAAGATACGACATATGCAAAACTTTCCACCGAGCTTTAAACATCTTAAATTCTGCTGTTAATGTGGAGATTTTGATATGAATTCTTCTGCAGTTATTTTACACCTCAAAGGTTTAATCCTGCAGCAGAGACATGAGGAGACAGGAGCGTTTAAAGGTGATGAGGACAGATCCTCCTCTGGGAAACAGTAACAAGCTTTTTTTTTTTTCTGCTCAGACTCTAAATGTCACTTCAGGGACGTGAAGAAAAAGAAAATCCACCTCAGCGCTGAGAGAATCCTCCACCCAGATTATAAAGCTTCAGAAAAAGAGGCCACAGGAGGCTGTGAGCTCCAAACTTTACCTTTTTTGTCCTTACTTAAAGTCACCACTTTGGGCTGGTTGATGGAGATCTCGATGAGCGGCGGCCTCATCTCTGCGATCTTCATCTCCTCCTCTTCGTCAGACAGCTCCTCCGAGTCCTGCAGACCAGGACGTGAAGAGTTAAAGCTCTGAAGAGAATAAAAACAGTTTAAAGTTTAAAGTGAAACTAAAATACCTCCAGAGTGTCCTCGTGGTTCATCATGGATCCCTCTGAAGATTTGAGCGGGATTCTCTGAGAGCTGTAAGACTCCGACGTGTCTTTAGACTCCAGCGGCGCCAACATCGGCGTGTTGGCGGAAACCTGAGGCTCCACGTCTGTGGCTGTGCCGTTAGGACACGGCGCCTCGATCACCTGAGCAGAAAGAGAGCGAGAAATATTTCTATTACCTGAAAATGTGTCAAAATATCAGCTACAGTTTTTGCAGCAGATGTTTTCTGTTCTACACCAGAGTTACTCAACCAAAGAGACAAACTGTTAGAAACTACCTTTACAAAAGAAACTATACAAGTGGAGAAAAGAGGTGAAAACAGCAAAGAGATGAGGTAATAAAAACTGCCCATAGAGCAACAAAATTGGCATTTAAAATGGGATAAAACCTGGAAATACTCAAGAAGTCGCAAAAAATGGTCAAAAAGTGGTAAAAAAATGGAATAAGTCAACAAAAAGGGCAAGAAAGTTGGGATTAAACTCGGAAAATAGTCTGTTTGTTGCAAAAAAATGGTCTTAAAGTGGCAGAAAAGAGTGACAGAAATGGGCAAAAACAACAAAAATAGGCAAGAACATTGGGAGTTAATCTCAGACGTGAACATGAAAAAGAAGTGAAAAGTGACTAAAATTACCAAAAAGCAACAAAGGTTGGGCAAGAAAATGTGAAAAAAAGTGAAGAAAAACAAGGAAAAGTGGTTAAAATGGCCAAAGTCAACAAAAAGGGCAAGAAAGTTGGGATTGAACTTGGAAAATAGTCAGTTTGTTGGAAAACAAATGGTCCAAAAGTGAAACGTGTCAAAAATTGGCAATAAAAATTGGGAGTTAACTTCAAAAAGTGGCAAAAAAATAAGTGAAAAGTCACAATAATGTCCAAAAAACAAGAAAAAATAGCAAGAAAATTTTCGACTGGAACTTTAAAAATTCAGAAAGTAGCAAAAATGGTGAAAAAGTGATGAAAAACAATGAAAAGTGGTTAAAAATGGCCAAAACCAACACAAAGGGCGGTAAAGTTGGGATTTAACCTGGAAAAAAGTCAGTATGTTGACAAAAAAAAGGTTCAAAAGTGGTGAAAAAGAGTAAAAAGTGTCAAAAATGGGCAAAACAATGAAAATTGGCAAGAAAAATTGGGAGTTAACTCAAAAAAAGTGAGAATGTTATTAAAAAATGGTCCAAAAGTGTCACAAAAAGAAGTGAAAAGTGACAATAATGTCCAAAAATAACAGGAAAAATTTTAGTGGGGACTTTAAAAAATTTTGAAAGTAGCAAAAATGGTGAAAAAAGTGATGAAAAAGCAATGAAAAGTGGTAAAAATGGCAAAAGTCAACAAAAAGTGTAAGAATGTTGGGATTAAAGTTGGAAAATAACAAGAGTGTTGGGAAAAAATGGTCAAGAAAATGCTTACAAGGGAAAAACAACAAAAATTGGCAAGAAAAATTGGGAGTTAACATGAGAAGGTTTTTAAAAAATGGTCCATTAGTGTGAAAAAAGAAGTGAAAATTGACTTAAATGACCAAAAGGCAACAAAAATTAGCATGGAAATTTCAGAGGAAACTAAAAAAAAACAGTGAAAAGTGCAAAAAATTCCTAAAGTCAACAAAAAGGGCAAAAAAAATTGGGAGTGAACCTGGAAACTATGGAGAAAGTATCAAAAAAATGGTCAAAAAGTGTAAAAAAAAAAAAGTAGTGTGAGTCTAAAATGGCCATAAAGCAACAAAAATTAATGAGGAAATTTCAGAGGAAACTTAAGAAAATACAGAAAGTTGTAAAAATGGTGAAAAAAAGTGAAGAAAAACAGTGAAAAGTGCTAGAAATGCCTAAAGTCAACAAAAAGGGCAAGAAAAATTGGTGAGAAAGTATTAAAAAAATGGTCCAAAAGTGTGAAAAAATAAGTTAAAAGTGGTTAAAATGTGTATAAATCAGTCTCAGTCGTAGTGGTAGTGGGTTGTTGTTGTTGTGCTGTAATTAATGAAACTGTTTATGAATCTTTCAGCCGTATTTGGATCAGACTAAAATCGTGTTTGTGTTCAGATGCACTCGTTGACCTCTGACCTTCACTCCCACGTCCTGGACACCGATGTGGTTTCTCTCCACGGGTCGAGCGTCTCTTCCAGACTCGTCTCCGGACTCGTCCTCCTTCAGTCGATGAGCCACAGACTGAGCCGTCTTCACCATGTTCTTCAGCTCGTCGGGGTACGGGGTCGGGTAACGCTTCAGGTTCCCCTCCTGAAAAAGGTCAAATACCCAGAATTCAACAGGGAGAAACTTTGAGCTCCAGCTCTGACTCAATGAGGCAAACAGGGAAATTCAATGTTTCTATCTAAAGGTGAACAGTTGTTTTTCTGTGTTTACAAAAACACTAACCCAATCTTAGAAACTCAACAACTGCAGTCAATACTCTCCCTTATTATTCTTCATTATATTATGAATGAAAAGGTAAAAAAAGGGGATAAAAAAGTTGAAAAATTAGATAAAGAAGTTGTAATAATGACCCAAAAAGTCATTATCATTAGCTATAAAGTCATAATCATGAGATAAAATGTTTTAATCATGAGAAATAAAGTCATTTCAATGAAGTATAAAGGTAATAAAGTGAGATAAAAAGTCATAATGGTGGGATAATATATCAGTAAATGATAATAAATAGGTTTTCTGATACAAACAGATGAGATCAAATTAAAGAATAAAAAAAACATTATGATGAGATAAAAAGTCAGTTTAAGATAAAACAAGTATGATATCAATAAAGCATCATAATTATAAGAAAAAGTTGTAGTGACACTAAATAATCATAATTATAGGATAAAAGTCATAATTCTGAGGTAAAAATTCATTTTCATGAGTTAAAAAAGTCCTTAAAGTGGGTCAAGAATTTGTAATTTTGTGATTAAAATGTTAGAAGTGTGAGATAAAAATGTAAAAACATGAGAAAAAAAAAGTTGAAATGAGATAAAAACTCATTATTCTGAGTTAAATAGTCATTATTATAAAATATAAAGTAATAATTATGACATAAAACAGTAAATGATGATAAATTAATGTTCTGAGACAAACAGGCGAGGTTATGAGATAAAAAGTCAAAATTTACAGGATAAAAAAATCATTATGATGAAATAAAAAAGTCAGTTTAAGATTAAAAAATGTATGATATCAATAAAGCATCATTATTGTAAGAAAAAGTTGAAATGATGATACTAAATAATCATAATTATAGGATAAAAGTCAAAATTCTGAGGTAAAAAATCATTTTCATGAGTTAAAAAAAGTCATTATAGTGGGTCAAGAATTTGTAATTTTGTGATTAAAATGTTAAAAGTGTGAGATAAAAATGTAAAAACATGAGAAAAAAGTTGAAATGAGATAAAAACTCATTATTCTGAGATAAAAAAGGCATTGTTTTAAACTATAAAGTCATAATTATGACATGAAACATTGAAATAATGAGATAAAAAGTCATTGCTGTAAGATATAGTCATAATCATGAGATATAATGTTCTAATCATGAGAAAAAAAGTCATTTTAAAGAAGTAAAGCCGTGAAATAATGAGATAAAAAGTCATAATGATGAGATAAAATATCAGTAAATGATGATAAATTAATGGTCTGAGACAAACATGTGAGGTTATGAGATAAAAAGTCAAAATTTACAGGATAAAAAATCATTATGATGAAATAAAAAAGTCAGTTTAAGATTAAAAAAATTTATGATATCAATAAAGCATCATTATTGTAAGAAAAATTGAAATGATGATACTAAATAATCATAATTATAGGATAAAAGTCATAATTCTGAGGTAAAAAAAGTCATTATAGTGGGTCAAGAAGTTGTAATTTTGTGATTAAAAAGTAGAAAGTGTGAGATAAAAGTGTAAAAACATGAGAAAAAAAAGTTGAAATGAGATAAAAACTCATTATTATGAATTAAAAAGTCATTATTATAAAATTTAAAGTCATAATTATGAAATAAAATGTTGAAATTACAAGATAAAAAGTCATGATGATGGGATAAAATATCAGTTAATGATAATAAGTTGATATTCTGGGACAAACATTTGAGATAAAAAGTTAAAAAAGTCATTATCATGGGATAAAAGTAGAAGTTGTGAGATAAAAAGCGTTAAATGATGATTTCTCAATGAGACGAACCCTCGGCGGCGTTTCTCTCTCGTCTTTGTCCTCGTCGCACTCGAAGGCGACCTGAGCTCGATGTTTGCGTTGTTCCTCCCAAAGAGCCGGGTTAAAGCTCTCAGAGTCAGAGTTAGGGATGTCTGAAATTAAAGCAGAAAAAAAGAAAAAAGTCATTTTCACTCTTTCTCTTCTTCTTCTGTCTGAGGCTGCGTTCACTTCTTTATTTCCTCTTCAGTCTGAGTCTTTCTGTTCCTGTCAGGTTTATTTTCTCTTTCACTTCTTTGACTGAACTGTAAATTCTGCAGACACACTTCTTTTTATTTCATTAACATCTTTTTCTATGACAGTGAAAGTCTCAGTTTGGCCACCAGGAGGCGCAAAAACAACACAGGAGAAAGAAAGAAAGAAGAGTTTGACACAGGAGTTTGCTGCTGTAAGAAAATAAAACATATCATGAACTTTTCTGATTTGGTTGATCTTGTGCTTTAAATGATTCACACCTGCTGTAAAAATATCACCTTGGAAGCAAAAATATAAATTAATAATGTTTGAGGGAGTTTTTGAGAAACAGGTTTCTGAAAATTTAGACAGAAAATTCTGCCTGGCTTTGTCAAATTTTTCTGTTTTGGTTTCATTTTGTGGTGTTTTTTTTTTTTTTTTGTCCCCTTTAACCTTTTGGAAAGTGACCTTGGGTTCCTTGAAAGTCGCTATATAAATTAAAGTTATTATTATTATTATCATTATTATTATTATTATTATTATTATTATTATTAGTAGTAGTAGTAGTAGTAGTATTGTTGTTGTTGTTATTATTATTATTATCATTATCATCATTATTATTATTATTATTATTAGTAGTAGTAGTAGTAGTATTGTTGTTGTTGTTATTATTATTATTATCATTATTATTATTATTGTTATTATTAAGAGAAAAGAAAATAAAGTATATATATATTCATTCAAGAGTGTGGTGAGGCATTATTATGGAAGACCATTTCTGACAGTTAAAAAATGATAATATAAGTAATAATAGTAGTAGTAAGTATAAAAAAAATAAGAATTTCTTTCTTTTTGGGAGAAAACGTCAAAATTCTGGAAAAAAGCTGGCTAATTATGTCAAAATGATGAGTGAAGAAATGAAAATTTGGGACAAAAGGTAAAAAATGTGAGTAGAAAAAGTTGAAATGTTGCTATAAAAAGTCAAAATTCTAAGATAAAGTAGAATATTTGAAATAATCAAGTCAAAATGTTGAGATAAAAAGTCAAAATAATGAGTGGAAAAAGATGAAACTTTGAGCCGAAAAGTCCAATTATGAGATTTAGTAAAGAAAATGAAATAATTAAGGCAAAAATTATGAGAAAAAGTCAACATTTTTTGACAGTCAGTTAAAATTTGAAGATAATCAAGTTGAAATACTGAGATAAAAAGTCTTCAAATATCAACTTCATTTAGTTTGGGCAGAAGAAGAATCTTGAAGACAGTTTTTTGATGTTTATATTTTAGAAAATGTTCACTATAATAAATGTTTGGGATATTTATGGAGCTAATTTGTTGTCTTTGAGGATTTCATGATCTTTTTATGGTGTTAGAAAATCGTCACTTTATGTTTATTCTTATTTCAGATGCACGTTTTTGCCTCGAGGACAAACGCTCCCGGTCGTCTGCAGGAGTTTGACCTGGTGCTTTCTGGGTAATGAGACTCAGCTGGTGTGTGTCCGTCGTATCAACAAGTTGTAAAAAAGTCGCTGCAGCTTCTCAGGAAAAAACGAGGAAACAGATAAAAGTGTTTTGGAAAAATTCCCACTGTGTTAATATGAAAAAGAGAATAAAACAAACAGAAGAAAGAAACTTCTGTTCTCTGACGATGAGAGAGAGAGAGAGAGAGAGAGAGAGAGAGAGAGAGAGAGAAAGAGAGAGAGAGAGGGAGAGAGAGAGAGAGAGAGAGAGAGAGAGAGAGAGAGAGCTCCTGTTTCTCTCTCAGGTGACAAGTTCCCTCATAAAAAATGAAAACAAGGATCCATTTAATTAGAGCTGAACCGTTTCTAAAAATAATCTAATTACAACTTTTTGTGCGATTATTTCTTGTTTTCCATCTTCACTGTTTCTAAACAAACTCATTGTAGAACATGAACAGTTTCATTAATTACAGCACAACAACAACAACAACCCACTACCACTACAACTGGGACTGATTTTTACACATTTTAACCACTTTTACCTTCTTTTTTTATCACTTTTAGAACATTTTTTGATACCTCCTCACTAATTTCTATGTTCACTCCCAATTTTCTTGTTGTTTTTGCCTGTATTTGACACTTTTCATTCATTTTATCCAATTTTGCATTTCTTTTTTCACCATTTTTGCAACTTTCTGAACATTTTCAAGTGTCTTCCAAAATTTTCTAACTAACTTTTGTTACTTTTTGGCCATTTCAGTCACTTTTCAGTCTTTTTTTTGCCACTCTTGGACCATTTTTTTTATACCTCCTCACAATTTTCCAGGTTCACTCCCAATTTTCTTGCCACTTTTTGACACTTTTCACTGTTTTTTGCTACATTTGGACTATTTTTTTTTGCAACAAAATGACAATTTTCCAAAGTCACTCCCAACTTTCTCATTATTATGTTGACTTTGACAATTTTTCATCACTTTTTTGACCATTTTTGCTCCTTTCTGTTTTTTTTTTTTTTTAAGTTTTCCCAATTTTTTGTTGCTTTCTGGACATTTTTACCACTTTCCACTTCTTCTTCGTTACCCTCTCACTATTTCTGTGGTCCACCCCCAATTTCTTGCCAATATTTGTTGTTTTTGGCCATTTAAGTCACTTTTCAGTCTTTTTTTGCCACTTTAGGACCATTTCTTTGATGCCTCCTCACTTATTTCTAGATTGACTCCAAATTTTCTTGTTGCTTTTGCCTGTAATTGACATTTTTTCTCATTTAATCCACTTTTGCATTTCTTTTTTCAACATTTTTGTAACTTTCTGAATTTTTTCAAGTTTCTTCCATAATATTCTTGCTAACTTTTGTTATTTTGTTGGCCATTTAAGTCACATTTCAGTCTTTTTTTGCCACTTTAGGACCATTTTTTTGATGCCTCCTCACTAATTTCTACATTGACTCACAATTTTCTTGTTGTTTCTGCCCATATTTGACACTTTTCACTGTTTTTATCCACTTGAGCAATTTTTTTCACCATTTTTGCTTCTCTCTAAATTTTTTTAAAGTTTCTTCCAAAGTTTTCTTGCTAATTTTTGCTGCTTTTTGGCCATTTTAGTCACTTTTCACTCTTTTTGGCCACTTTTTACAAGTTACTATTCTCAAACCCAACTTTCTTGCTATGTTTGTTGAGTTTGGCCAATTTTTCGTGACTTTTTTCACCATTGTTGCTACTTTCTGAATTTTTTTAATTGTCATCCAAAATTTTTTTGTTAACTTTTTTTTTTCACTCTTTGGCCATATGTCACTTTTCACTCTTATTTTGCCACTTTTGCACCATTTATTTATGCCTTTTTAAAAAAAAAAAAAAATTTTCCAGGTTCACTCCCAATTTTCTTGTTGTTTTTGCCTATATTTGCCACTTTTTACTCTTTTTATTCACTTTTGAATTTCTTTTTTCACCATTTTTGCAACTTTCTGAATTTTTTCAAGTTTCTTCCAAAATTTTCTAACTAACTTTTGTGGTTTTTGGGCCATTTTAGTCTTTTTTCACTCCTTTTTTGGACAATTTTTTGCTTCTTATTGAGTATTTCCAGTATTTATCCCAATTTAAACGCCAATTTTTGCTGTTTTGTGGCCATTTTTACCACCTCAAACTAAGTTTACTCTTTGCTGTTTTTCCTCTTTTCTCCACTTGTATAGTTTCTTTAGTAAAGGTAGTTTTTAACAGTTTGTCTCTTTGGTTGAGTAACTCTGGTGTAGAACAGAAAACATCTGCTGCAAAAACTGTAGCTGATATTTTGACACATTTCAGGTTATAGAAATATTTCACTGTCTGACATTAGAATATTGTGATTTAATGTAATTTATGATTAATTTCCCAGCTTTGGTTACGGCTGCTCTAACAAAGACGACAGCGGTGACATCGCTGAAATTTTGGGTTTGTAAACTGAACGTTGCAGATTTCTTAAAGTCTGTTCCTGCTGAGTCACTACAGAGTTGAACTGGAGGCTGATTAACGAGCTTAAATCCTTCATATCCAGCTCGTTTCTAAGAACCCGGAGAGGAAAACAGGTCAGAAACATTAGCGGTTTGATTGGCTGCCAGCTGAACCGTGAAAGAGCAGTGCAGCGTGGGTACTCACAGTCCTCGGTGCGGGTTTGCTGAGGGAACATGTAATTAGTCAGCACGGTTTTGTGCGTCTCTGGATCCTCTTCTTTCTGCAGCGGGATCAGGGGCTTCGACTGCAGGAGACAAAAAGAAGAGGTTTGAGTTTTCTGTCGCCGCTTTGTGGAAACTGATGTGGTCGCAATCGTTTCCCACAGTCCTTTTCAGCAAAGCTTACTCCCCGTCTGCAGACCACCCAACGAGACTTCCCCCGGTGAGACGGTTAAATTCACACCCTGATAACTCAACAAAGCTTCTTCACTCACATCTTACAGCGTTTCAGAGTTTTAATAACACAAGGAAAGTTAGATTTCTCTGCTGATTCACTCAAGAAAAATCAGACAAACGCTGACAAATTAACTCAAATTCAACCCTCAATAAGTAGAAAACAACATCCTTTCATTTTCAGCCTGTGCACGGAAATAAGGGATGTTAGATGACGCTTTTTTTTCCAGCACGAGTACTCACCAATACTGCTACTCCTTTTGAAACATGAAATTTTAACCGACACCACAATGAATGATCAATGAAAAAAAAAAACTCTGGGAAAGAAAAATGGATGAGGACATTCAGACTTTCTGCACCAGTCTTTCCCAAATCTGACAGAAAAGAAGGACATCAATATTATCTAAAAAAAAAAAGAGATAAATACCTGTAAGAGAGCCAAGTAAGCCTGATGTGAATGTATAATGCAAGACAAACTGTGCTTTTCCAAATAAAATTCAGTTAAAAAAAAAAAAAAAAAACCGACCCACTTCATAACGGATCATTTTAAACAGAAACTTTTATTCTAAAAATGCAACACGGTCAATCTGCCATTAAATCCAAAATGAAACAAAAAAATCTCTCCTTGAGTTTATGAATCGTTTGTAATGAATAAAAAAGAAGTGCAAAATAAAATTTAGGCTCTCAGAGCTCTGGTATTTTTCTCCTCTAAACTTGAACTCTTAACATGACTCACGAGTAACAACACATTGTTTTTTTTCCCTGTATTGTTGTTGGACTTTATTGTGCCACTTCTCAATTCCCAATCTCATTTCCTTGATATCAATTGCTATATTGAAGCCATTGAGTAACTGGTTATTATCCAATTTTGTTGACATATTTCAGTAATCAATGATTAGGTGAATCATCAAATGGTTGAAAACAGTCTGCATGCACAAACAAGACCAACATGTTTAAAAAAACATTAAAACTGTTGGAACAAAGGTCATAAGTTTGGCAAACTAAGAAGAAAAGTTTCATTCAGCTGCCTGATATTCACTCTCTGCAGATTTATCGATATGAATTACATCAGTGAAATTCTAAAAATAAAGATATATAAATGAGGCAGAGCTAAATTCTTCTTCATGTGTTTGTGTCTGAAGGAGCATTTCAGGCTATAGAAATATTTTACTGTCTGACATTAGAATGTTGTGATTTAATCTAATTTATGGTTAATTTCCCAGCTTTGGTTACGACTGCTCTAACAAAGACGACAGCGGTGACATCGCTGAAATTTTGGGTTTGTAAACTGAACGTTGCAGACTTCCCCCGGTGAGACGGTTAAATTCACACCCTGATAACTCAACAAAGCTTTTTCACTCACATCTTACAGCGTTTCAGAGTCTTAATAACACAAGGAAAAGTTAGATTTCTCTGCTGATTCACTCAAGAAAAATCAGACAAACGCTGACAAATTAACTCAAATTTAACCCTCAATAAGTAGAAAACAACATCCTTTAATTTTCAGACTGTGCATGGAAAAAAAATGTTATTGATAATGGTCTGATATTAGCAAAAAAAAAAAAAAAAAAAAAGGATTCTATCGACCTGCATCTAAAATCTTGGATGTAAGCACTCTGATACTCTACCAGACTTCCTAAAACTCATAACATGTTAGAGGGGTGGGCCTCAAACACCAAGGTCTGCACCTGACAGGCCTCCAGAAGACTGGCCAATCAGAGAGAAGGGGTTTTACGGAGCAGGGAAGCCTTAAAGCAGCGGTTTCCAAACTTTTTCTCTCAAGGGCTGCATTGGAAACTGTGATTGACCAAAGGCCAGCGGCTCTTATGGACATGTTTATTAACAGTGAAATTACAAACGTGCGCTCTATTGGGAAACTATTTCTTTTTAGTGGTTTCTGAAAAAAACAAACAAATGAAAAAAATCATTTCGTCAAACATACTTGTGTTGTTATTGCAAACCTTTGAGATAAAACCAAACCTGGAAAAATATGTAAGAATCTTATGTCAGGATCAGGATCTGGACTTAATCAAGTTTGTTTATGGGTCAATGACAAAAAGAGGGTTTAAAAACATATTTTTTAAAAAGTTCTTTGAAAATGGATAAAAACATATTTCTGAGAGAAGAATTATGTTTTCTAACAGATTTCAGTCGTTGACCAACATTTCAAAGTTTTTAGGTTCATTATTTTTTAGTATTTTTAATTTGAGCACCCAAAAATGTCAGGTCAACCAAATATATGAAAATATATTTATATGTTCCTGTTATTTTTTCTGTGTGAAATTATTGGCAAGTATCTCTCAAGTGTCTGTAGTGACTTTAATTATTATTACTTATCTATTTATTTCTATTTATTTTCCTCCCTCTAAATCATTTATCCACCCCCCCCTTTTTTATTTATTTTATTATTATTTTTATTATCTATTTATTTATTTATTTTAATTTTTTTTTAAAACTCTGCTTCTCCCTTTCCTTCTGTTCGTGTTCAATTATCTTTGTTCTTCAATTGATTCTAAAAACTTTGTTGAAATGTTTAAATATAATGGTAAATACAAAAATGGAATCCATAACAGAAAATTTTAAAAGGAGACATGAATGTATATTTAAAATGTATGCAATATTTTTTTCTCAATAAAAAACATATTTGACAAAAAAGTAATAGAACGAAGGTCAAAAGTTTGGCAAACTAAGAAGAAAAGTTTTATTCAGCTGCCTGATATTCACTCACTGCAGATTTATCGATGTGTAAACGTGTCAACCAATAGATTTTGTAGCTTTTGCAGTTGAATTACATCAGTGAAACTCTAAAAATAAAGAAATATAAATGAGGCAGAGCTAAATTCTTCTTCATGTGTTTGTGAAGCAGTTGATCTGAAGGAGCAGACACACTCGTCCTCAGCGCGGTCGCATTTTTCCAGAGACAATTTGCTAAGGTATTTGAGCAGAGACTCTCAATAGTCGGGGCTAAGATGAGAAAAATCCATGAATAATTGATTTCTGAACGCGCCGGGAGTCAACAGAGTGTAATTTGGAAATATTTATAAGCTCCTGCAGCGTCTGCTTCAACTTCACTTTTCATCAGCACAGTCAAACTTTTCTGACGAGTTTGATACGAATTCTTCAAGATCTGGAGTGAAACCACTTCCTGAGCCGACGCCAATGTTTCCGCCTCTGATAGGCTTATCTCTGGAGGGCAACGAGCGCAGAATTCAGCACAACAACACGCCGGGGAGCATCCGAGTCACTGCTGCTGCTGCTGAGAAGGTCAAATAACAATGTTTACCAAACAAAAACAACAAAAAATTCTCTCTTCACACCACAGCAAAGGATGAAAAACCTGGACACATAAACTAGGACGCTTAATAAAACCTCAAACTGGAGCAGAAAACCGACGCCAACACATTTGAGAATGTTTAAAGTGAAGCCAAACAGAGACAAAAATACTCGCTCTGATGTCCTACGAGGAATCTGAGGAGGTGTGTGAATCTTTCCTATTATTATTTTTACATGCACATGATTATTTCCCAGCAGGCAGCGGTGCAGATCCTGCAGAAACAATCTATGGCTCATCGCTCTCCACCACAGGAATTCACCCCTGAAGACCAGGGACTTTTTCACAGAGCTCCACAGGGGGCGGGCTCTGAATTCAGGAGTTGTTTTTAACACAGAGAGAAATAAAAAAATCCTGCTGCAGGAGACCACACTGCAAAAACAGAAAATCAAGCAAGTCATTCTGTCTTATTTGTAGTAAAAATTGTCTTATTGTTCTTAATTTGAGCCACATTTACTAGACCAGGTCATAAAAATGTCTTATATCAAGTTTTTTTAAGACAAAAATGAGGTGTAAATTGCTTGTAACAAGTCAAAAAAATCTGCCAATGAGATAAGACGAATTTGGAAGTTTCTTGAAATTAGAAAGACGTCTTAAAACAAGAATCTTTTATCTTATTAGCCTCATTGAAATGAGACATTTTTATGACCTTGTCTAGTAAATGTGGCTCAAATCAAGACTAGTAAGACAAATTTTACTACAAATAAGACATAATGACTTGCTTAGATTTCAGTTTTTGCAGTGCAGTTGTATTCAAAATTTAAGATTTAAAGAGGCTAAATATTTATGACGACATTCAGAGAACAGCCAAATATTCCAGATTAGTCACATTTAAATACATGATTCTTCATCTTGGTTTAAGGTATCATGTAAAGTGGTGACACAACTGCAGCTTTATTTATCTGTTCTTTCCATTTTTTATTATCTATGATTGCAAAATGTTTGTGGGAGCCCTGAATGTACTCTTTTCTTTGTATTTTCCTAGTGGGTATGGTTATATATTACACGTTTTTATGTGTAAACCCTCGTGTGACTTTTTGACTTTTTGGGTTTTTCTGTAGTGCCAGGAGACAGGCCCTTAAAAGTTACCCTGGCTACCAGAACGTCATTTTCCTAAATGATCAGTGTTTTTACCAGCTACATAAGAACCATAATAACGTCCGGGTAGTGACGTCATATGGTTGCACCGGGCTGGATCTCATGCAGGATCATATAAGTCCTGGAGCGGACTTCAGTGGTTTCCAGAGGAAGTTTTGTGGGTTTGTGTTGGAAAATAGTCGGCACAGCATTTGGCTTTAGTCTCCGTTTATAATGACCCACACCTGTCAGCTCTTTCATCAGCATGGGCCGGCTAAATGCAGCAAATGCTTCTGGGGAGAAGTGGCCAGAACATAGCCGCGGCTCCATGGGAAGTTGTTTACGCCCACAAGCCATTTCCCACAACTTCCTTCTTTTCTTGTCTTTTGGGAAGCTGTGCAGACTAACATCAGTCTCCTTGTTTCCTTTGGACTGAAAAGTGCACCCAAAAGCAGCCACATGTGGCATTATTATGTTTTTTTCCCTCCTCAAACCTCGTGACTTACGGCGACTAGTAGTGAGTAAACGGCCAAATGCAGATGCTCGGCACCAAGCAACCAATCTACGTCATCAACCCAGAATGCATTGCGGCAGTAAAACATAGGCTGCGCCCGAAGGATAGAAACTGTGTTTTAAACTGTATTTTTATAAAAGAAAAACCAATTTGTTATGTCTTTTAACAACAAATTCTAGTTTGAGACAAACATTTAAGCAGATTCATGCCCATTAGTCCTTACAGTCGGGGTTCACTTTAAGTATCAAATATATAAAAGAACACATATTAATTAACTACAAATTAGGAGTATTAGGAATATAGAGACTTTGTACAAAAAGGAAGAAAGAAAAAAAAAATTTATATATATTTAAGTCATGATTTATTTTTATTTTTTCATTTTTTTATCGTGAACTTGCACTTGAACTTGGTGTTCAGGTCGTTGCTGTTCTTTCCTTTCAGTTAAAGCTGTATTCCTTGTCTAGATTACCTTACATCGTCTCCTACACGCATTAGGATTAAGAAAACATGTTGTAACCTCACAAGGATCCTGCAACACGTTAAAAATGCAAACTTCACCGGATCGTTCACTCACACCACGTTCGGATCCAATGTCCTGGAAGTGCTTCGTTGCATTTTGAATGTGTTGCTGCGTCTCAGAGCGGGTTTAATTTACAGCCGAGTGTCGTGGTGTCAAAACAGTCAGGTGAGCGCATGAACTCAAAGTGAACACACACACACACCAACACACACACACAGGTGTGATCGTACCTGATTCTCCGAGAGCCACATCGCCGTCATCTGGTTGAGTTTCGTGAAGCTGTACGGGAGATTTCTCAACCTGAGAGGAGAGGAAAACATCACAGGTGAACACAAGAAAATAAAAGCCCTGTGTTTAACGTGTGGGACAGATTTAATGTGAGGACTCTGTTAGTGTTGGCTCGAGCTGTGTTTCATTTTTCTTTAAAAATATTTAAGCTTTGCGGGGTCGTAGCCAAAATTATTCAGCGTATTTGGCACGAAGGAGAGCGGAAAAGCCCTGATTTAAACCTCAAATAGGTTTCACTTTCCAAACCAAACCTCATCTTTATTCCATTTAGAGTGAGGACCCTTCAAAATAAAATGTCATAATTATCTGGTTGTGTTTCAAACTGGGTGTGGGCTCCTGGAAGGTTTTCTTTTTTCTTTTATGGATGCAAATAGTTGAAACCACATTGAGGTAAAAGAATAGCTTCAGCAGCTGGTGGGTCACTGGAAGTATCGCTTTAAAATCACATTCATGAAGTTGTAATTCAGAGTAAACTCCGCTCGCCCTCGCTCTCCAGCTCGACCCTGCAGGAAAAGTGCGTGCGGCTGCAGACTCACTTGTTGTTGCTCAGATTTATGACTTTCAGCTTCTGCATGTCGCCCATCTCCTCGGGGAGAATCTCCAGCTTGTTGGAATGTAGGAAGAGCACCGTCGCATTTTTCCAGCTTCCCATCTGCGGAGGAGTCAGAGTCGTGAGCCGACACGCCGCCGCCGCGCTTGTCACGCCGTTTAACACATCATCACACATCAGCGTGAATCACTCACCTCAGGAGGGAGCACAGCCAGGAAGTTGTGATCGGCGGCGAAGGTGCGGATGTTGACGCACTGACCGATGGAGGAGGGAAGAGCTTCGATCTCGTTGAAGCTGCAGTCGAGTTCGTCCAGAGCGGTCAACCTGAAGACGGAGAAAGATTTTTGGGTCAATGACGTGATGTCCCTTTTTTTGTGTCTGAGTGCAATATTTGCTTCCATCATGAATTGAGTATTTCATCACATGTATTTCTTTATTCTATGAAACCTGTGTTATTTGAACACATCTTTAAACTATTAAAATATAACATGTTTTTTTGTGTTTTGGTTCCTCAAACCCCCAAAATGTCAGGTGGTGCAACCGTCCTGACAAGTATCCACAGTAATTAAACTCTAAAAATTGAATGTCAGTTATTGTAAATNCTCTGCATCATCTTTATACTTAAAACTCCTCTGAAGAAATCATAAAACAAAACTCAGTCAGTTTTATTCTCCTAACTGTCGATAAAAACACTGTTTCAACAAACGGTTAAACCCTGGGAGGCATCGACGACAACAATGATGCGTTTGAGCAGCTTCGCGGGACGTCGTTCAAAGCTGTGACATTTTAAAGTAAGCTCGTGTTGACACAGAAGAGCCTCGAAGCCCGGGCTTTCAGCTGAATGAAAAATGCAAATGCATTCTGGGAATTCAGATGAACACAAACAGAGAGAGCTGCCGAGTTACAATACCATCAAAATCCAAAACACGGGATTTGACCCCTCTCTGCAGAATACATAACGGGGACAAGACAACGCCGCGGCCCACGGGCGGGTCGAATCAAATCAGCTCCGATGAATGAGAAAAAAAAAATCAGCTTGCTTAAGCTCAAATCCTTGCGTGGGATTAAGCTAAACCACAAGCTTTATCACATAATCTGTATCAAATTACACAAGGAGACACATTCGAGCATACGGGACAATTCAGGGCGGGTTTTGTTTGGAAACAAAGGAGGAAAATAAAACCTGAACATGCAGATTTGTTCCTCTGTGAGCATGTGAGAGGACAAACAAGACACCGCCGGATTAAAAACGCAGCCTAATCTTCGGCGTGGAGCAGACGAGGGGTTGGGACGTGAACCTGGACTCGCTCGAGGCTTCGGCAGATGTTGGCGGCTGGATTCACCTGTCTGCTGCATGGAATATCGGCCGCCGCTGTGGCTTTAATCCGCCAGCGTCAGAGGGTCATCTGGTCGGAGATTACTCCCAACCCCGCCACAATAAAAGCAGAGCTCAAAGCGTTTCCGTAAATCAACATGACTCTGAGCCGTGACACTCAATTACAGCCGCTCATGCTCCATAATCATAAGCATTATTAAGTTACTGAGCATCATCATCATCATCATCATCATCAGCGTTAGAGCAGAACAAATAAAGCACGAGAGAAGATCTGATTTATCCGCTCAGACGGCAGATGAGACGCAGCAATAATCCACTCATCCGCGGGTTTATTCCGTCGACGTTAAAGCGAACGCTGAGACACTCACCCTCCGATGGAGTCTGGTAAATACATGAGCTGGTTCTCGTCCACTTTCAGAGCGGTGAGTTTCTTTAACGAGCCTGTAAACACAAACAGAGAGAGAGAGAGAGAGAGAGAGTTAGAGATGAAGCAGCTCAGGGCGCTTAGTGATTATCACTCACTGTCGCACAACAAAGAGGAATATCCATTACAGCGTTAATTGGATTGATTTGTCCTGTCATCAATACAGTCATCAGCTCCGGCTCTACAGGGATCTGCATCATCTGATTTCCCTCTGCTGCTCTTTACTCGCTCACACTTTCCCTCCAGGGATGAAAGGAAACGAGCAAATACTGGACTGTATGTCTGAGAATTTAGATCCAACTGTGCAATTTTGACAGACACTTGCATCTTTCATCCAGTGCTGCATTGACATTTCTGAAAAAGAATTGTCAAAGTTTCTGCAGGAAAAGTTAATCCAACTGTATAAAACAGGAAAGGGATATAAAAAGATATCAAAGGAACTGAGGATGCCAATAAGCAGAGTTCAAACTCTAATGAAGAAGTGGAAAATGAGGGATTCTGTTTAAACCAAATCAACAAACATTTCAGCTACAACTGCCAGGAAAATTGTTCAGGATGCAAAGAAAACTCACAAAAAAATGAAAGAATGTGGTCTGGCTGTTTCAAGATGCACAATAAGGAGGCACTTGAGGAAAAATGGGCTGAAGAAAGACATTTCTACTCAAATGTTGCAAAGTTTCCTGCTTACAAAACGCCAAACAGCACAGAGACAAGCCTCAAAACTTCTGGAACAAAGTCATTTGTTCTTGGCCTTTTTTCAGAGAATATGAATGATAACAAAAAAAACTGGTCAGGTAGGCCAACAAAAGTTTCAGCTACAACTGACAGGAAAAAAAAAAGAATCAGCTGAAATACAGCACTCTCTGAAAAAATATGGTCTGGCTGTTTCAAGATGCACAATAAGGAGGCACTTGAGGAAAATTGAGCTGCATGGTTAAGTCACCAAAAGAAAGACATTTCTATGCAAATGCCACAAAGCCTCAAAACTTCTGGAACAAAGTCATTTGGAGTGATGAGAGCAAAAGTGAACTTTTTGTCCACAACCATAAACATTGTTCCATTTGGAGAGGAGTCAACAAGGCCTATGATGAAAGGTCCACCATTCCTACTGTGAAACACGGAGGTGGATCACTGA